>JANTPZ010001593.1:0-11375 GCA_025593235.1 Vachellia pachyceras | reverse complement strand
GTCGGCAAGAAGTTTTTCAACTCCGCTGGCGTGCTGGTCATCATTTTCTCTGTTACTGCACAAAACTTGGAATCAGAAATACCAGTGACAAAAAAAAATAAGTTCACCAGTACCAAAGAGTTCCATATTCAAATTAGTGTTCACAAAATTAAAATTATTACATTGACAGTAAATTTGAAGCACGATCAGTAATATCCGTAATTTCTGAACCATGATTAGCGTCTACTGCCCAGTTGGTAAACCATGTAATGGCATGGAATTGATCCTTTGTTATCCCCAAGTCCAAAAAATATTTCTTATCTGCAGAGTAAGGAAAACAGAAGGCTCACGGCTATCATGTAAGCTCACACCCCAAAAGAGGAGGGAGGATATCAATAACTATAAACATTATAGCTAATACTTGTGACTTGTGAGCAGTGGAGCATCAGGAAGTTACTTGTATAGTGTTTCCACGGGCAAAGATGATGGCAACAAGTCGCGATGGCCAAACCTCCAAAGTTCCTGTTAGCGTCACGCTGGTCAATTTTTTCAGCAAAGCAACATCTCAAAGCCAAGTCTGCAACAACAACGACAAACACTAATTTGTAAGCATTTATATGATTGATCCTCGCTTCCATGAATTCATTAAAATATTTGTCTAGATAGCAAAATGTAACCTGTTGCAGCCCCACATAGATGTTTACCAATCGCCAGAAAAGGAGCTCCTTCCAAAGACTCAACAGCATTTAAATCTAAATCTTCAACTGCAAACGTTGCATATGTATAACTTCAAAATATGCAGCTTAAGCAAATATAACACATAAGGGAGCATCAAGGCATAGAAATAAATTAGGCAGTGATACAAATTTCAACTAACAAAAGATATGACGAGGAAATGTGAATAAAAGAATCATATTAGGCATTAGAAATCTTGCAAAATTCAACACATTCTCAATAGCCAGCATAAATCTACAAGCATAATTACAGCATATCCTAACAACGATTCCAATGACCCTTACTGTCAATTCTCAAACGCTCTAACACCAAGCCCTCATTCTGCCGCAAGGATCGATCAGCCTAGAAATAATAGTAGCGTGATATAAATAGGAAACAGATTAATATTGCTATGCACGGCAAAGTAAATAAATAAATAAACTCTTTATGAAATCAGACACTCGGTAAGCTCTACAAATTTAGTTATCGCGTCCTACAACTCAATTAAAGCACTTCCAAGGGTAACCTTCAGCTTGTAAGATTTTCTCTCAACTAGGAAAACTCTATTAATTCCATAACAATCTGCAAGCATTTGCGTCAAATATCCTCTGCCGGCTCCAAACTCAATCACTGCGGGGACAACATACTCATCCTCCTCGCACTCGGATGGTTTCCTTCCTAGAGAACTCTTTAACACATCAAAATTTTCCAAGTTTCCCAGAATAGACGCCTGTTGCATTACGTGTTTCTCTTGAAATGGCATTTTCCTGCAAACAAACCACGATGGAAATCGAACCAGCTCCATAAAAGCTAAATTCTATTCTGTCTGTAGCTACCTCTCCTCTACTGCACATTTAATCCATCGATTGCAAACGTCTGAAATACGATATGAGTCTTGAATATCCGTGGAGAATGATTCGTAAACAGATTCGATCTTTCCAATTAAAATTGAGAATTCAAGAACACTCATTTTATGAACAACATCTCTCTTCATTTCTGAAGTGACGTTATTCAGAGGCATTGTGACGGGCTTAGGCGATATGGAATCACAAACTCTTAACGTTTCTTCATCTTCATTGCCAGCGTTAATGCCCTTTCGGTAAAAAGGTTGGAGGGACAGTAATTGAGCTTGTTTCAGCATCGGACATCGCTTAACATGTCCTTCCACGTTGTGCTTAAGTAATGAGCTATCAAATGAGAAAAGGAGCAAGCAAGCGGCAATCAGATGCAGATATACATAAGCAGAACTACAGACATGGCAGATGTTTGTTACAGCATAACGTTATACGACAGAAGTTGCAGAAATCTTACTGGGAAGGATCTAAGGGGCAGGGGATCCACTGGCCTTCGGACCTTGAGTTGTGATTGCCGCAGAATCTAACTCAGAGGAATTTACAAGGATTTGAGAAGCCGAATGAAGTTCCAGGAACGGAAAAAACAAGAAAAGAGGTCAAACTTACAAGGAATCTTTGAGACGCGAGTTTGCACAAAACCTGCTTTTCCTAGGGAGCCAGAAATTGCAACGTTGCTCCATATCAGCCCTATTCCCGCCTTCGAGCCCTAGATCATGCTTGGGACGGTTTTGCTCCTCCATACTCGGGAGGGAAAATAAAGCTCAGTGGTCACATCTGGCGAATAAGAGAGTCAGCTAAACAAAAAACACTTTTTTTGCGCCAAAATTCCTCTCACGTAAATTATAAAAAATAACTTTTAATAACCAAACCCAAACAATTAAATTACCTACCTCTCCCTCGCAGAGTCGGTCAAAAAGGACGAGGACGGTTCATAACGCTCCTTTAAAAAATAAAAGAAAATAGAAGGTAATAGTCACAAGGGCTATTTCGGGAATCACAGCAAACGCCACCACGCCCTCACCGATCAACCCCCCAACAAAACCCTAGAAATCGCAGTCCCCTTCATCCCTTCCTAACCCTTGTCGAAGCCCAGAGAGCATAACCCCCACACATATGACAGGCACCGTCACTCCCCTATCTGCATCCGAAGATGCAGATCTTTGTGAAGACCCTTACGGGTAAGACGATAACCTTAGAGGTTGAGTCGTCCGATACAATTGATAATGTGAAGGCCAAGATCCAAGACAAGGAAGGCATACCTCCTGACCAACAGCGCCTCATCTTCGCTAGCAAGCAACTCGAGGATGGACGAACTCTTGCTGACTACAATATCCAGAAGGAGTCCACCCTCCACCTAGTTCTTCGCCTCCGCGGCGGCGCCAAGAAGCGTAAGAAGAAGACTTACACAAAGCCCAAGAAGATTAAGCACAAGAAGAAGAAGGTGAAGCTCGCTGTCCTACAGTTTTACAAAGTCGATGATCTTGGGAAGGTTCAGAGGCTGAGGAAGGAGTGCCCGAATGCTGAATGCGGAGCTGGCACCTTTATGGCCAATCACTTTGATAGGCACTATTGTGGTAAGTGCGGCCTCACCTATGTTTACCAGAATGATAGAGATGAGAGAAGAAGAAAGGGGTAGGGAACAGAAAGAATATTGAGAGAGAGTTGAGAGGAGAAAAGAAAATTCCATTCATGCCTCTTTTAGGTAAACCATCCCCATACAAATATCTTTTCCCCTGCACCTATAACGCGCGCACTAACTAACTGCCACAAGCGACCGAAAATCATAACAAACCAATAGCAAATTACATATATATCCTTCTTTACCCAATTTCACTATTACTGTCATATCACAGAAAGCCGACGGCCACTGAGCGAATTCATCCTTCCATTTGTCACTGGACAGATTTTCAGACATGATTTTAAATTGTTTGGTGATAAGTGGAATTTTCGAGAGTATTTCCATCTATAAATTACGAAACTTGTAGAGTTGTGGTTTTCAATTTTTCTTCTCCGTTAACATTTTACCGAGGTGTTATTTTGCTTCGGTTTCTCCGTTTAAAGTGAGCTTAATTGTATGGGTCCCTTACCTTCTCATGATCAATTTCTTTTTCATATAAATGACGCGATCGGAATCCGGTTATGGCGTATTAGATTATGCATGCCATTTTGTTTCTTACCAAACATGCTCTTAGACTAATCGTCATCCGATAGAGACTATGGACTTTCCACTGCTACACCAAACAGACAGACTTTTTGTCACATTAGGGACTGAAGGCACGGGGTATATGTTGCGGCATAGCTGTTAGTCGTTTCAGTTTTCGAAGACCTTGGGAATGATTGAATGAATAGAAGATTTTGCATGCGAAACACTTGTGAATTTGTCCAATATGTGCCTGCAACATAAGATACTTTGACTGTTATGCTAAAGTTTCTTCAATGAAGCAACTTGTTTGATTGTGTTGCTTGTAATGTGTCATCCAAAATTTTGTTGAAGCGTTCTGATGGCTTTCGTACTCTGACTTGGAGGGATATTTATATTGTTGCTTGCTGTTGTCTACTACATTGATATGAAATGGAGCAGCGTTCATTCATCATTCTTAGACCTAACATATTTATCAACCTGAATAGAGTTAGGCGGGGTAGCACCTTAACCTCTGTTTTGATGTTTAAAATTGAGTAAGGCGAAGTGTTCTGTCGTGGTTTGGATGCCATCATATCCTATCCTGCACTGCAAGACCACCTCATTAATTATTACTACCTCTTTTCGATACTCTTTATATATCGGTTGAACTGCCTAAATTTTTGGAACAAGTAACATGTCGTGGCGTGGTCTCTATTGCTTCCATTCTCTCAATCCTGTCTACTGATTTTGAGAAGGGAAGGAACAGTTTGATTCCTCAAGGAGCAAGCAGTGGTCTAAACCTGTTTGCGAGCAAAAGTTATGTGAGCATGATTTTTTATTTTTTGGAATCAGAGCATTCACTGTGTTAGATATTACGAGTCAGAGATCAGGTGCCTCATTTTCCCCCTATCATGTAATTGTGCTTTTTAAGTTAAAAGCCGTGACAACTGAAAGCCATACTAGATTACAAAGCAAAGCAAATTAGGTATTTTGTTTATCAATCCCAATCATTACATTTAGGAGGAGGATCCATGAACATAATGCAGTAATTATTATTATCTTGAGTAATTCTGATGATCTAAGAAGCATATTCATTGGACTTATTAAGTAACGTATGTGGTCCTAGGGTTGAGCAAAAAAGCTCGCCCCACCCGTTACCCAGTTCAAAAAACTCGTTAAACCCCAAAACGATGGATCCAAAATGGGGCTGGTTTGCCATTAAACAGGGTGGGATGTAGGGCACCCATCCCCGCCCAATAGTTTTATGTAAAAAACAACCTCAACCTTTTCGCCTTATGTCACGTGTGTATGTCAGTATGTGTTCAGTTTTTTTTTTCAGACTTCAGAGTTCAGAGCTCAGCACTTTAGGGCTAGCGTCTCTCACACAAATATCACACTCACTCTAGGGCCAGTGATAGTGTCTCTCAGTCTCTGATCTCTCACTCTCTTCACTCTCCAGTCTCGACTCTCAGTGCCCTAGCGTCGCCATTGAAGTCGCATCCCTCACCACCAGTTTCCGTCGCACTGTTTCTCTCCATCACCAAGTCGACTGTAGCTCCAGCCACCAAGTCCTCGACTCGACTGATGACTCCAGCTTCAAGTCTCCCATCGCATCGCATGATCGCATACTTGTGCTCCTACTTCAAGTATCTTCGACAACCGCAAGGAAGCAACGACATCTTCGATGGCTGTCAGAGCTTCAGATCTAAAAAAAAAGGTTAAGATTTGTGACCCCTTATATGATGGCAACTCCTTATGCAACGGCGACTCTAGTGAGGCAACGACCAACGATGGTGATGACCATATCCTTTCATATCTACATCTTTTCCAAAGACAAGAGACTTTAGATCTATATCTTTTTCCAACTTTTCCTTTGTGGCCACCAAGCATCGACGTCGCGTCTTGTTCTCTCCTTGTTTTTGTTCTTGTTCTCTCCTTGTTGGTTTTGTTCTTGTTCTCTCCTTGAATAATTGCTGCTTGCTGTTTGGGTACGGCCAACAAGTATCACCGTCGCTGCTTGCTGCTTGTTTTTGTTCTCTTCTTGATCTTTGCTTGGCTTATCTATATCTACAACCCCATCTTTTGTTCATCACATCTTGTTTTGGGGGTGGCTGTTTGGGTACGGGTAACCCGTTACCCACAATAACCCATCCGTTTAGACCCGTACACGTGAGTACAGGTCTAAACGGGTTATGGCACGGGTATGGGGTGCCCCGTACCCGTGGAACTCGTCACAGGCAGGGTACGGGTTGCCCCACGGGGCAGTCCCGCTCACCTGTTGCACCCCCTACGTTGTCCAATATGGTATTCTAGTCTTTGGCTAGAAGATTTTTGACTTGTACCAGATTTTGAATTGGGCATGAGGCGTTCGCAGCATTATTTCTATCAACTATACACTAAGAGGGGTATCAATGGTTGCTACAGCCTTCGAAAGTCATGTTCCCATCAAGGCATTATTCATTGTGTCGTGTGCCTGCATAAGTAGCAAATTGTCCACGACAATGTGACGTGGCTCGTTTGCTGTGGCTATTCGTTCATCACGAATCCCCTCATTTTCCCCCTCTCTTGATTTCATGGAGAAGCCTAAAGGTGTCATTTTGATGCACTCAACCTTTAAAAGCTACAAGAGAAGCAATCTACAAGTTTGAAAATTGGACCTTTCACATAATTTGGTAGATCAGTTTGGCATCCTTGATCAATCGCCACCTAATTTCATCAAGGGGTGGATCTTAATGAATGTGGGGCTAAAGTTAGCCCGTGCCAGCCCACCAACCCCTCCCCTGTTTGCAGCCCGCACCGGCACTAGGTGGCCTACCAACATTTATTTATTTATTTTATTTTTTATTTAGTCATATTATATTAATTGACTAATGATTCTTTTTCTACTAATAAATTTTCAATAATGACATTTTTTTTCATATTTTAAAACAAAAATATAAATATTAATGTGTTGTTGTTATAATTTTAAATATAGTATTATAGAAAATTGATATGAAAAATAAAACATTCTATACTATTTTTAGAATGTATTGAGTGTTATTTATACTTTGAAAAAAATATTGAGATAAAAAAAGTAAAAATATATATGATATATTATTTTAAAAAAATATAGGTGGTGGGTCAGCCTAACCTGCAGGTTGGACGTGGCAGCCAGCCCGAACCTGCCACTTATTGGCGGATCCAACCCTTTTGATTAGTTTGCAATGATATCCACTTTCTTATTTGAAAAAAAAAAAAAAAAGAAAGGGAGGAAGGATTGGACCTGCCTAGTGCCTGGTGTAACATCAATATTGCGCAGCACCTTCGTCCTCTTTAATCTGCGCCACTGTCCTTTGAAAGCTTTTCGTATCCCCCGTCTCCCTCCACCACCATGATCGTAGCGGATATGGTAGAAGTTGTGGGTGAGAGTTGAGTCTCAAAGCGGGATGTATTCAAGACTTCTTGTATTAGACCATGGCTTCATTTTTCTCCTTGATTATAACTTCTTAGCTTCAATCTTGTAGACATTGTTTAGTGTGTACCGTATGAACGTCTTATTTGAGCCGTTTAAATTTATATTTGACAAAACTGGTACAATACAACACGCAACACATTGTATTTTATCTGTGAAAGCAGCTTTAAAAATTGGGGTCACGATATGCAATTATGCATGGTATGCATTGGATTGTGTTTGGGACAAAGTCAACCATATTCCAAAGCTGCGATATTCTCTTCATTATGGAATTGGGTTTCAGATCCAATGCATAAAAGTTCACGAACATGGTTTTCTAAAGAATATCTAAACCCAGCTTTACGAAACTACTACTCGCGTTTCGCCTGGCTGCCATCGTTGGATGTGGGGTGCTTGCTTATTATATTATTGTCATTATATAAACCTAATTCTTAACGTTCTAAGCAGTTTCAACATTCTAAACGATATTGGTTGAAGCTATAGGATGTTCAGCATCAATCAAGGGAAGCTTATATAATATTACGCGTCGAAGAGAGACGGAAGATGTACAGCTCGATTTCGCCATAGTTTAGAAGTTCACATGTTTCTCCCTGAAATAATGGGTTGACAAAGACAACTGATAAATAATATATTATATATATGTACATGTATATATGGTAAGGGTATCAGATAATCCTTCCCTTCTTAGTTATTATCTGAGCAACAATATCCATTCACGATCTTTAGCGGACAAAATACGTCCTTAAGGCGGAAAAAAAAAATACAATTTTAACTTGCCAATAATCGCCAACAGCTAGCAGCCGGTGGATGCTAAATCAACTCAGGTTTCCCAAAATTAGGTGGAGCTCTAGACTTGTTGATAGTGACAAATTAGACCCAAGAAGAATAAAGAACCAAAACCGAACAACAAAGATGGTGGAGTTTATGAGGAGAGAAATAGAAAAGGAGATAAGAGACATCACGCCATTCATTGATATTTAGGAGAAAGTGCACATATGGGAAGTGGCAGTGACTGTTGAGACCCAACTTATGATGGCAATTTGGTCCCAACTTGAAAGGGAATGGAAAGAAGATATAAATAATGAGGGATATATTACTGGCTTCTGGACACACAAGCCAATGCCATAGCAAAAAAAGGTGCATCATCAGATGGGAGAAAAACTGTGTTTAACCACGGAGAAGCCACCATCAACCACCAGGTTGTGTCCACTGATGTAAACAGAATCATCAGAAGCAAGAAACAAAGCTGCATCTGCAATATGCCTTGCCTTCAACACAATCCCCTTGAGACTAGCCTTGGAAGAGCTATTAGCTTCAGCCTGATGAGGCTCAAGATCGAAGGCCGAACATGCAAGAGGCGTGGCAACACCAAAAGGGGACACACAGTTCACTCTAATCCCATAATCTCCAAGCTCACTACATGCGGATCGTACGAGTCCAACAAGAGCGTGCTTCGATATGGTGTAACCATGAGGGCCCGTTCCTCCGACTGAAGCTGCCACGCTGGCGGTGCAAATGATGGATCCTCGGATGTTCCTTGCGACCATAGTACGAGCAGCATGCTTGATTGTCGCGGCCACACCTCGAACGTTTGTGGCCATGGTGCTGTCGAACTCATTCAGATCAAGATCCAGGATTCCCGATAATGAACCAAGTATCCCAGCGTTACTAAACAGAATATCTAGGCTTCCATATTTCTGCAGAGCAAAATTCACTGTTTCCTCGATCTGTTGTTCATCTCTGACATCGCAGTGATGGTAACTCACTCTGTCTGATCCAATGGAGGCTGCGACTCGAAGACCCAGTTCATCTTGAACGTCTGCTGCTACAACGAAGGCGCCGTTTTCAGCGAATACTCTCGTCGTCTCTTCCCCGATTCCACTGGCGGCTCCGGTGACGAGAGCCACCTTACCCTCCAGCCTATACGAGTTCATAGAAAGAGAAAAGATTGAATATAGTCAGTGAAATATTGGATACGCGGTGGAGGTGGATCTGATCGAGGGATCTGAAGGGTTTTGAAAAACCATTTACCTCAGCTTCGCCATCTGCAGCGAGATGCTTCTTGATTCATGAGCTCCCCAAAACCTGCAGATAAAAGCTCAGGGATGTGACATTTATATTGACTCCCTTGTGCCTCCAAATTTAAAAAGAAGTCATGACTAGTTGACGTAGAACTAAAAAATTATATCATATGAACAACACAGTGTATTTTTTTTAGTATTCAAATATCATCAGCTGGTATTACATAACCCGAGTAAGACTAACTGTAAATATAGCTCAGGCTTGTTTTATCTTGAATGATTTTATTATTATTTTTTTCGTTTGGCATGTATATAGTAGATGGCTATAGGAATTTTTAATTTATTGCATATGCTATAGAGACTCCAGGTGATCATCTAAAAATCAAACTAGGCCTGCTGCATATTCAATTCATTCACAAACTGTCTAGGATGACGTGGCCTCTGTACAGTGACGACTTGTGTCCCCCAATCCCACCTGTTTACTTCTCACTTATTATTAAGCTTGTAGCCTCTGCGTCTTTAGTACAGCTGATCGAGTTACATAACGGTCAAGCATTTCGGTTTCGTGTTTCTGTCTCGAAGCGAGACATTACCTGTACCCTTCTCCGCCACTAGCCATCTTTTGATCGTGGAAGCTTGATAATTGTGGGTGGTTGAGTTGTTTGAGTTCTGACGAGAACTCTGATTAGCGTATTAATGGGCCCAATGTTGGAGGTTGACCAAGCCTGCGCATATGAAGACCACTAAATTGTTACCCGTGCATGTGTAGGTAGGTGTATTTGATCAAATATGAGAAAGTGAATGGCAAAAGGCTAAGTCGCGAGAGCCAAAGGAGGATTAGTTGGCGGAGAAAGGGGAATAAAATGCGGAAAAGCAGACGCTCTGATTCATGTGCTTGAAAACACCAAAGCATGCTTGCAATTCTCCCTCAATTTTTGCTTACCCAGAACTGTTCCCTTCTTTCTGATCCCTTCCCTTCTCTTCTAAAGCGTTTTCAGAATGCATTCTTGGGGGAGGAATGCATTTTGGAGCTTCTAGGAGTGTTTGACAACTCCCTTCGAGAAAATGTATTACGGGGATTGAAAAAAAAATTATTCTATAAAAAATGCATTTCAGATCACGATCTTAACATTACAAGTGCATCTTGAGATACTCTAGATTACCATCTAGATGTGAAAATTCCAAGTCGCGACCTGATGTACTCAAAATTACAACCTATATATATTAAATCGTGATCTGAGACATTTATCTACATTTTATCATTTTATTTTTCCCTAATTTTATCGTGATATAAAATAAAAAATTATATATGTATTATTTAATTAGGTTTTTTTTCTTTTCATTTTTCACCAAAAGTCACTTTTATAAAGTTTATTCAAACATATTTTTATTTACCAAAACACATTTTGAATAAAAATCATTTTATAAAATACATTTCGACAAAAGTCATTCTCGTAATAGTTTTTCAAATGGACCCATTATGGTGCATCCGTTTTATTTTTTCAAAGAAAGAAACTTCCACATGATTTTCTCCTCTTGACTTCCAATAACAAACTCGACATTCTTGAATTTTCTTTCCATTGCCACCCCTCAACGTTCTCGTCAAAAATTTACGCACAAGAGTCTAGATTCGCCCAACAGTAGCATGGATGAAAAGAATATTCTTAAAAAATCTTTTATTCAAGGTATATAAGTTACACACAAGAATAGTGCTATGATAATGAATATGATGATCCATGGTTACAACATAATCCAGAATACACGTTTTACAATCACCATCCGCAGGGCTATGTACATTAACCAACCACAAAATCGAAGGATACTCTTCCTGCCGTCAAAACTGAAGCAGCCAAAAACATATGAACATTCTACCGAGAAAGAGAAGAACAACTTGATAGATTAAGCCGTCTACTACGCATTCAGTTGCTGGCACTGCCTTCCAGCAAGTTCCTCAAGCTACAGAGCGCCTCTGCAGAAAGGCTGCAGCACCTCAATTTACTCTGACGAGGAGGGGATGGCTCCCTGTGATCAATAGAATTGGAAGAGAAGCACACAACAATCACTGTAAGATTATCAAAGGTGTTAAGTCGTAGTGCCTCCATGACCAGGTCCCTGGCACATCGTTCTGGGTCATAGTGCCGTCTCAGGCTTCTACGAACAAGGCTGACTGCCTGCTGACTGGACATGACATCCCAAATTCCATCACAGCCTATGATGAGGAACTCATCATCCTC
>JANTPZ010001592.1:0-22107 GCA_025593235.1 Vachellia pachyceras | reverse complement strand
CTACTGTGACGCTATATTCCGCAATTTCCTTCGTAGGTAAGTTCAGCTTGTCACACAATTCCTCAGCTACAAAGTTATGGGTTGCGCCACTCTCTATTAAGAATATAGTCTCCTTACCTCCGATGTAACCTCTGACCTTCATAGTGTGAGAACTACCAAAACCAGCAATGGAATTCAATGACAGCTCCATTTGGGTTTCTCTGGTGACTCCTTCAAGTTCCCTATCCTCTATCGCCTGTGTCTGATCACTCTTTTCTATCCCTCCTTCGTCCACCAACTCCACCAGCAAAGACTGAGTTCTCTCCTGTAAGCGATTCTGTGTCCTGCAACCTCTGCAACCTGCCTCCACTGTCGAGTTGACATGGAAGTACCTCTTCCATGAAGATAGATAACTCTAACTTCTTATACTTCTTTGCTTTTCTATCGACTTCTCCTCTGGTGTACCTGAATAATGCCCTCACTTTCAAGTTTCTTGAATGATACTGGCGAGATTTACTGTTGAGTTTCAAATAAGAGACTTTAAATTTATATTGGAAGGGACTTTAAAAATTTGTTTGGCATAAGAGTGAAATATAATTTTTAATTAATATATGTATTTTCTTTGAAAGACCAAAATGCCCATGTCAAGGTGAATCAAGATTGGAGGATGGTCGTATAAAAAAGGGAGATTTACTATGTGATCCCACATAGTGAAGATATTTAGCAAATGGTTCTAAATTTTAACACCATGTGCTGTATTGATAACACCTCGTGTTGTCAATGTGACCATTTTTTAACTATTTTAAAATTTAGAACCATTTGCTAAATATCTTCACTATGTGGGATCACATAGTAAATCTCCCTTTTTTATACGACCATCCTCCAATCTTGATTCACCTTGACATGGGCATTTTGGTCTTTCAAAGAAAATACATATATTAATTAAAAATTATATTTCACTCTTATGCCAAACAAATTTTTAAAGTCCCTTCCAACATACCTAGAAATTGCCAGGTTGTGGTTTAGTACGTGCCAAGAAATGGTAATGCTACTGCGGATAGTCTAGTCAAAATGGATCATACTTTAGTTGGGAATTTTTACTTTTTTATCTCCCGCCACCTTCTTTGACTAGGGGGTGCTAGAGGGGTCCTTTACCCCTTTAACCTAGTTGTATAGTTTGTTGTTTTGATTTATTGAGTTATCAGTTTCCATTAAAAAAAAGTCCCTTCCAAAATACCTTTTAACCCCACCATGGTTTTAAAAAATATATATATTAGACAAACATCCTACCAAATATATAGTACCCGTTTAGGAACGTGGTAGGGAAGTACTTTTACGTAAGTCAAGGTAAATATGTGGAGGATATTATTTCGTTTTACGGAAAAACATGTTGAATGTACATTTGACTTTTGGAAACATTGTCTCAAACAAACCTATAATAGCTTTTGACTCTCCAAGCCATAGTTTTTCAGATGCTATTTTTTCTACTTTTTCAGAAACCATTATTCAAAATGTATTCTCTAAAAATCACTTTTCTTATTTTTTCTTTAGAAGTTACTCTCCAAAAGCTAATACATTTATACCACTTTTTTTCCAAAATGCTAACACGTTAAGTTTAATTTATTAAAGTAACAATCATTTGCACAAAAAAATCTAGCTGAGACAAATCGTGTTAGAGTTAGAAAACTAAAAAAATACTTTACAAAATTAAGAAATTGAAATAAAACCTTATACAAAATAAGCTAACAAAAAAATCAACTTTTGCAATATATATATATTTGTTCAACTTTAAATTTTGATTGCGGCTAAGTTTGATTTTCTATTGCTTAGATGAGACAATCCATTTAAATGGTAACTCATAAATGGGTTGTTTTTTACATACGCATGAATAATTAAATTTAGGGAGATTTATCGTGAGGTCCCAAGTAATGAAGTTATTTATGAAAAGGTTTCAAGGATTGTCAATTGCAGCTGCTCCACTTGTCAATAGTGCTCCTCTACTTGTTATTGACAACATCTTGAGACTTTTTCATAAATAACTTCATTCCTTGGGACTTTACAATAAATCTCCTTTAAATTTACTACCTTAATTTTAAGAAAAGTTTTATAATGGTGTTTTGTGTTATTGGATCACTAGGTTTTGATAGATTAGCTTATCCAATTTATTTATCTTATTTTTATGGCTTCCAAGATTGAAGTAACTAATATATTCTTTTTTTTTTTGTAAAAAGTAACTAAGATATTCTCAAACCCTGAAAATTATTCAAAAATTTATCACAAAACATTGCCATTTCCCGTCTTTAATATCAACTCATTTTTTTTGAAAGACTAAGGAAGTTAAATATTTTACTTTAACTTGTTTATATTTATTAGGTTAAAACACATAACACCTCATTGAATTTTGAGTTAGTTACACATATACTCCCTATCATTTAGAAATGCTTGTTTGTTTCTATTTTTAATTTTTTTTGTTTTTAAAAACAGGAAAACATAAAAACTTGTTTGGTGTATTTTTTTAGTAAGTTGTTTTTATAAACAAAAAAAAACAGAAAATTGTTTTTAAAAAAATAAAAAACAAAAAAAAGTTGATTTTTGTTTTTGTTTTTGTATTTCTTAATTTTTATTTAGGAAAATTGAGAAACACATTATTCTTTATTTGATTGCCTTTTCTCCAATTAAAAACTTGAATAATCTAAATATGTTTATTTTCAAATATACTTTTTAAAGGTTAAAATATATATTTAAACTTTTAAATTTACATCAAATTTCAATTTGGTCCATTAAGTTTAAAAAGTGCACTTTTAATTCTTTTCCGTTAACACCATTAGTTTTATTTAAAGGAAAATGCTACTTAAATCACTATTTTGCAATTGAATGATGTTAAAATATACTTAAATATTGATTATTTAACATAACTATTTTTATATTTTAAAATTTATCTATATTTTATCCGCATTTAGTAGGGGAATCACCATTTAAATTTGCTAAGTCACTATTTTTTGTTAAGTCAAACTGATCACTTTAATAATAAAGGACTAAAAGTGAACCTATTAAACTTAAGTGACTAAACTAACACTTGATGTAAATTAAAAGACCAAACATATATTTTAACCATTTTTAAAACCAGTCTCAAACAGATTTTTTAAGAAAATTTTAAAAATTGTTTTTTGCAACAGTTTTATATAACAATTTTGAAAACAATAAAATAGGAAACAAAAACAAACAAGCCCTTTGTCTTTGGATGTAATGCTCTATTGAATTAATGATATTCAATATTTATTATTTTTTGTTGCTTGGGTGAAAACCATATGAAATTTGCTTCTACGTAATAATTAACATATGAATATTTTTATGTATGTTTTAAATAGAGGATAACTCATATATCAAGTGGAACTTTGCTGACAAATAGGGAAAATTAAAATAAAAGACCAAGAGGAAATAATATTCATTATAAAGGACTTTCAAGATAGTAATTACTCAAAAGGATTAAACCTCAAAATATAAATTTAAAATTACTAAATTGTCTATAACTAAATTTTTTACATTATTTATTACATTTAAAATTAAAATTGATACTACCCATAATTCACTTGTAGTATGATCATGTTTTTTTGTTAATTTTTATTTTTTATTAAGTTTTATATTAATCAATATGTCATTTAATTTATTAATATAACACAAATTTCATTTATTTAAATTATCAACACTAATATCAATTAAACTTTTTTCAAAAAAATAAAGTCATTTTATATCTTTTCATAATATCATTGATTATCTAAGATTTTATAATTTTATCAACGTTACATACATTTTGTTATCTCATAAACTTTCCTTGAATTATTCTAAACTTCGTTAATTTTATTTTTACTTTCTGAACTTATATAACTTTTATTAAAGGTACATTATAAATTATGAAAGATATTAAGTTTTATTAAAATTATTTAATATTTATTTTTAATTAAAGCTTGTGTTAAGTTTTAAAAAATATATAACTTTGAATTTCCAGTAAAAATTGAGAAAAATCACGTTTAATTTAGTCAAATTCAAAATTTTGTATTAGTTTTAAAACTTTTATGTGTGAGAGAATGTAATAGATAAATTAGAAATTGTTGTTAGTAGCAATGTAGTATCTTTAATTTTATATTTTTATTTTTGATATTTTAAATAATTACAACTTTTATGTTCCTTTACAATAAATATTATTTCTTCCAGATCCTTCACTCTAAATTTCCCAAATTTTTATCCTAAGATTATGATGATGATCTATTAAATGGTTGTGTTTGGGTTGGGATAATATTTTTTATTTTCATGGTCTATCTTAATATTTCAAAATTAGATTTTAATTTAATTTTCTGAAATAAAATAATAAGGATTGGATTTATAAGCGTTTCTCTAATGGTAGAAAGATCAAACATTATATTAATGTAAACAGTTAATAGTAAAACCAAGACGATTATTGAGACCAGTCATGGCTGACGTAATCAAGTGGGAAACAAAATGCAACACAAAAAATGTGGAAGACTATGGACACAACACTTAAAACCCAGCCCACAAATTGTGAAATTGATGGGCTTCAATCTGAAAAGCTGAGATTCTTTCTTTCTTTCTTTTTTTTTTAATTTTAAAGGCTGACAGCACGAGGTTATAATGACAAGATCAAACATGTGACCTCTCACTTGAAACCATACCATTAGGTGAAAAGCTGAGATTCTAGAAAATGTGATTGTCCTTGTTAGAGCTTAATACAATCTTTAGTCTCTTTAATTTATCTTAATTTGGGTTTTGGTACTTCAAGTTTGAAATTGAAACAAATGCTTTTGATTCCATAAGAGGTAAAATGATGAAGATTTTTATTAGATTATAGAGATCAATATTTTAGATAAAATTAAAATTGAGGGACTAAAACAAATTGTTTTAATTTTGAGGTATTAAACCAAAATTAAGGTAAACTTTACGGATTGATTTGGATTGGTTTCTTAAGACAATATTTAAATATTTGAAATAATTATTTCTTATTTTTTTCTAAAAGAATAATTAAAGATTGGGATGTAAGACAGGTTTAGAAAATACCTAAAATGTTTATTGAAAAACTGATTATTAAAATGGTTAAAGATGAGAATATTAACAATATGAAAGATAAGCACCGAAAAAATGGAGAAAAAATAACTTAGATAATACCTTTTACAAAACTCTACTGAAAATTAATTTTATGCTGAGCACAAATTTTTGGTTTGAATTCTTACATGTACCAACTGCATCAATTCATTTGTGCACTGGATAACATTATGATAACTCAAGTTGTTTTTATCAAGTGTTTCAGTTTAGAGGTGGGAATTAGGGTCGACCCTTTATTGGCTCAAGCCTAAATAAACTGGTCCGTTAGGCCCGAATACCAAATTCATACATAATTTTGAGGTCCAGTTTGTGAGAGGGCAGCCAACGAGCTTAAGGCCCATTCAACCTTTTTCTTTTCTTTTTAAAATACAACAACAATTTTAACTCCACAATTTCCTTACTTTAAAATATAGAAAATCAGATCTAGTTATCTCTAAACAACTAAATTGACAATAATAAATACTAGAAGTCTTAAACTTTTAAGTTCACAAATCAAGAAATCATCCGGAGAGGGTAGAAAACTAGGCGCTCAACCTCCATGCACACTATATCATATTTTTGTTAATAATTAAAAAGAAAAAGATAACAAGAGAATAATGCTAACACAGTTTGGGTCAAGGTATTAGTGGTTTTAAATTGATGTGATTCATTTTTTGAAGCAAGCAAGGACACAAAGATGACATATATCTATAGTACTGTATGATAAAAGAAACGATTTATACTTGCACAAGTTGGGAGGTTAAAATCAATGTATCCTCTGGTTAAATGGGTTTAATCAAGCCAGTTAGATAGGTTCGATCCGTTTTTTCGACTTGGTCTCAATTCATATGTTTCCTTAATAAATCATAATTATTTAAATGATAAAATCTCATAGAAATCCGTTCTTCTTCTCTCTCCCCCCAGCTGCCCTTCTTCTTATTTTTTTTGACCTGAAGCTGCCCCTCTAGATATCATGAGCAATTTAATCTTTTTTTTTTCTAATTCTGAAATCCCATGTTCTTAACTTGTGTGTGTTGTGTGTGTGTTCATTCCCTTGTTATGGTACGATGCCGAGTTTTTCATATTGAAAGGGTATTTTTCAAGGATTTTCCCAATTTTCTATCGTGCCGTTCGCATGTTCTGTCCTCCGTAAGAACGGATTTATTTGTTTGGGTGATATATCTTTGGATGGAACGGACTTCCCCAAGGTAAGGATGAGAGGGTTCGCTGCAACAACGTAGCCGTCCGCTGAGACTCGACGGAGAAGCAGAAGTGGGCGATGAAGGTCACGGCGGTAATAGAGGCGATAGAAAAATGGTGGGTTTGAGTGTGTTGGAGGGCGAATATCTCTCTTTTCATCCAAAATTTGAATGATACGATTGTGGTTATTCTCTTTGGCTATGTTACTTTTGTGAGTAGCAAGGATTTTCGTTTGAGTTATTGTGAACTATTTACTGATGTTCGGCTGTGCGAAACTGGAAATCTGATTTGCTTCTTCTTTGCCAATAATATTTCAATCTTTGAAAATGCTGAGAATACTGTAGTTTTCTTTATGAATGTATGATAAATATGTTATTGTTCAATGTATGCAAATAAATTTTCATTCCGTTCCACTTCTTTGGGTTAAATATGTTGCAAATGCCACTTCATCAACCTGTTTTGCTTCTTCATAGATGATCACGTAAATTCACCTCCGTTGCTTCCTCCACACCACTGGTAGGAAGCATCTCTCCGTGCATTCTTCGTTGGCTACTGCACTGTTCTCTCCCTTTCTGCAGCCAAACGTGCGATAAGGGGGAAAGGAGGCTGATTTCCATTTCTTGATCTAAAATTTTGCCTGACCAAAAACAGGTCCTTCAAGTCTTTGTTGTCAGATGGCTGCTAATAGCAATTCCTGTAGAATGAATTTGAAGTCTTGGACTTACCTTTTGGGCTTAATTTGTTATTCAGTGTCTAATTTATTAAAATTTCCAACTGCTTGTAAGCTGGTGAAAAATTATATAAAACCATAGCTTCAAGCTTATCTCAAATGGAAAGAACAAAAGATCTTTAAATGTACTATTTCTGGATCCATTCCTCTGGGTTAATTTTTCTGTGATATGTAAACTCTGCGAGACATAAATTAATAATTGCTTAATGGAATTCCCAGGTTTCATCTTGTGGTATATCAGTGTATTTTTGTATTAATTGAGGAGGTAAACTCAATTGTGTTGACCTATTGATTCCTCTTAAAAATTTGAAATGACCATGGTGATGAGATGTTGCAATCTTGAAAGATTATATATTAGTGAGAACTGAGACCTATCCATGTTTACAAGAATGATTGATTTGAAAGATTTTTGTTTAAGAAATATATTTATGCTTTTCATTATTGATCTATTACCCTTTTCCCTCATTTCATCAGGTTTGTGACAAGAAGAATAATGAATCAGTTTTTAGCTAGATGACTGCGTCCCCAACTATATGCTATGTTCCTCTCCATCTAGTGATGCGCATCACTCGTCGCCGCTTTGTGACTTGGTACACAGCAAAGGTCACCTCCACATCTTCAACAGGCCGGTCTCTTGCCGCTGAGGTTACTGTGTTGCCACCATTTCCCATTGATAATAGAGGGTACCTAATTCCTTGCTATGACCTAATTTGTAAAGCAACAAAAATCCTACTTCATCAGCTCCCACAATCCAAATTCACAACTCTATCTCTTGATGACCCTTTTCTAGATCTCTCCGAGTACCTACAATCACTCTCTATAACCCTCACCCCCTTAGAAGCATCTGAAATCCTCAAAGTTTTGAAAACCCCTTTGCTGGCCTTGAGGTTTTTCCAGTTTTGCTCTTTCCTTTACCCAAATTTCTGACATGAGATCTTCACCAACAATCGTCTCTTCCTCACCCTCTCAAAGTCAACCTCACCTCGCCGTTTTGATCAAGCCTGTTCAATTATTGATGAAATGCTCCAGCATGGAATACGTGGCTCCCTCTCTACCATCAATATCTTGATCGGGTTCTTTGGAACTGGTGAGGACTTAGAGAGGTGTCTTGGGTTAGTGAAGAAATGGGATTCGAGGTTGAATGCCTACGCTTACAAATGTTTTCTTCAGGCATATTTGAGGTTTTTTGATTCAGGCAAGGCTTTAGATGTATATATGGACATGCAACGGCATGTTTATAAGCTGGACATTTTTGCTTATAACATGCTTTTGGATGCTTTGGTCAAGGATGAGAAGGTTTGAATTTAGCATTATATTTCTGTAGCAACAATTTAGATTGTACATTGTACCCTCCCAAACACACACACACAAACACAAAAACCCACACACGCAAGCACGCACACATACTCACTCATCTAATAGTTTTGTGGTGGAGAGTTCAGTTATTTTCCATCCACTTGTCTGAAAATTAAATGGGTGTATGCCCTTTCAATAGATTTGAGGTTGTCAAAAGTTTGTTTGATTGAGTTGATGGACCAGTAATTCAAAATTAAATATTATATTACTGCTGATTCTTTCATATGCAATTCTTTGGCAGGTGGACCAAGCATGAGACATTTGAAGACATGAAACGGAAGCACTGTGAGCCTGATATGTTCACATACACCATTATGATCAGAATGACTGGCAAAATTGGTAAAAATAATGAGTCAATAGCCCTTTCTCAAGAAATGTTAAATAAGGGCTGCACTCTTAATTTGATTGCTTATAATACCATGATTCACTTGCTAAGGGCCGAATGGTTGACAGGGCCATCCAACTCTTCTCAAAAATGGTGGAGAATGATTGTCAGCCCAATCAATTTACGTTCAATATGCTTCTGAATGTTCTAATTGTTGAAGGGCAACTTAGTAAACTTGATACTATTTTGAAGTTATCAAAGAAATATATGAATAGGAAAATATATGCATAACTTGTAAGGACTCTATGCAAATTGGGCCATTTAAGTGAGGCTTACAGGCTATTTTGCAACATGTGGAGCTTCTTTAATGAGGGTGACAAGGATGCTTGTATGACCATGTTGGAGAGTTTCTGCTGCTCTGGTAAAACAGCAGAGGCTATAGAGCTTCTAAATAAAATTCATGAAAAAGGTATAAGTACTGATACAATCATGCATAACCGGTATTCACAGCTCTTGGAAAATGGAAGCAAATATCACACGTTCATGATCTTTTTGAAAAGATGATGCAAAATGGTTCTCTGCCAGATATATTTACCTACAATATTCTGATTGCCAGCTTTTGAAGGGCTGGAAGAGTTGACGCTTTTAAATTTTTTGAATTACTGGAGACTAGCAATTAGAAACCTGATGTTGTCACTTATAATTGCTTGATTAATTGCCTTGGTAAAAATGGGGATCTTGATGAAGCTCACATGAGGTTTAAAGAGATGCAAGAGAAAGGATTAAATCCTGATGTTGTCACTTATAGCACACTTATTGAGTACTCTGGCAAGACAGATAAAAAGTTGATATAGCTTGTAGCTTGTTTGATGAAATGCTTGCTGAAGGATGCTCTCCTAATATTGTCACATATAATATCTTACTTGACTGTCTTGAGAGGTCCGGTAGAACTGCTGAGGCAGTGGCACTTTATGCTAAACTTAAGCAGCAAGGATTGAGCCCAGATTCAATTACTTATGCGGTGCTTGAACGGTTGCAAAGTTGTGGACACAGGAAGCTTGGAGTTTGTAGGCAAAATCCTATTACTTGCTGGGTTGTTAGCCCATTATGAAGGCACATACGACAACATTACAGTGTACATTTTGAGGTGCCTCCGGACATTTTTGGTGCTAAATCTATAGCTATATAGCTGATTCCACCAAGCTAAATTTGTATGGCCATTTGATAATGGTGCACCTCAGGAGGAATTTTCCAGTTCTCCAATGCATTTGGATTTCACTTACCAGGCCCGTGCTCTTTGTTCCACTACCTGATTTTGTTTGTCAAGCGAGACGGAGACCATTACTCTTCCGAATGGTGAATGTTTAAGCAAGGGAAAGAGAATTTGGAGTGATATGGTCAATGGCGACACATGCAATCGTTTGTAAGTTACAAATTAAACCATCTTTTTAATTATGGATGTTATTCATTACCATTCCCTTTATTGTTTTCTGCATGTGTTTGACTGTAACGTTTTTGGGAGCACAGGGAATAAGATCTTAATATTTCATTAGACTCCCTTTCTTCCTATTTCTCTCTCTTCGTCTGCCTATTTTTTTTTCTTTTCCTTGCGTTTTCTTCTATTGGTCCTACATCAGTGGTCTTGTTATGAAAAAAATTAACTGTACTACGATGGTATCATGTATGTGAGGGCAGTTTCACTTTATTAGTAATTATTTTTTTATATCAAGCATTTGACTGATTTGGCCATTTGGTTTTATTAGGCTGCGATTGGTATATGTGGAGATAAAGAAAGGGGGAGGGCAAAGTGGAGGCATTGTGGTATCCGTATCTCAGCTTTCCATGGGACTAACTTACAACTTCAGCAATCTGCCTTCCTTTCTCCACTTGATCGAATGAGCCATTTCTGCTGGGAGAAGTAAAAAAACCATCATGCCCCTCTGAAATCCCTCCTCTACAGTCTGTTAATTTTCTACCTACATACCTCATCCTTCTTAAGCAGATGGAGCTTCATCCTTCATCAGAGCTTGTAACTACAATAGAGAAGCCGCCTGGTGCTGCTGTTGCCTGTAGAGTTTGTTGGGTTGGGTCGCTTCAGTTCTCATATATCTGGCTATCATCCTTTTTTATCTTTGTGTGGAAAATATTTTATGGTTTTCAATTTCACAAAACCTGAGCTTCGGTCACTTTTCTTCTTCAAACTTGCTATATCCCGACTGAATTTGGATTTTACTCCCATTTGAATCACTGGGATTTTGATCTAAGCTGCTTTTTTTTTTTTTTATTGAGTGATGTGATAGCGGGTGATGCACCATTAGATTCTGCTTCAATTCAAGTTTGTTGCAACCAAAATAGGTTAGCTTTGATGCCTAGCGGGTGATGCACCATTTGATGATGCCTTATCTTCCTCTTAATTAAGTTATTATCACATCTCTTATTCCCTAGATCACATGCTTAGGGGAGAGGCACGGATGTGCAAATTGACTAATGAGACATGAGAGGTCTAAAACCTCCATTTTTGTGAACAGCTTTGTTTCTATTCAAATAAATGTAAATCCTTGTGACCTTTTACTTAATAATTTCCAAATGCAAGTATCAAATTGTAATTTGAAAAAGAAGTAATTTTCTGAATATTGCTCTGTAGATAATGAAACAGACAACTCATCCAATAGCTTCACAGCATGCATGAGCATAGCTTACTACCCGATACGCATACAAGTTCAAGCAGACTGCACATTGTTACAGCATAGGAGTCGAAATTCACACACAAAGGTCACGAAGAGCTGTTCAATTTTTTATTTCCAAAACTTGTTCTAAAAAATCACTTCGCAAAATTGATTAAAACATAAAAATAAAGAATATAATCAAATAAGCCCTATAGATCAGTGGAAAATATTTTCATTAGTGGAGTAGAAAGGAATACCATAGAAGGAGAACACTACAAGTAGAAAATATTTTCCACCCCCTCCTTTCTCAGAAGCAGTGAAGCAACCGTATCTCCTTTTCACTATTAGGTTAATACTCATTTATTACTCTCTTTGGTCCTTCTTAATTAAGTGTAAAATTCATTCAAAATTATCCTAATTAAAGCCATCATTTTATGCTGAGTGAATATGATGAGAATTTTAGAAAATGAGTTTTAAATGTTCCATTAGACTTTAGTGAAAATAATAGAAAAGGTACTTCAAAAATAGTAAATAACACGAGATATGAGAGCAAACTTTAGAGAAGAATCAATCTCAAAATGGAATGATGAAATTGGAGGGAAAAGACAAAATAAGAGGAAAAAGAGAGACATAACGTTTAGTTCACCAGCTGTCGAAACCTCATTGGACAACCAACTTGACGTTGAGCTCCGGCGAGACAACAACTGATCATCTCATTCACAAATTTTGTTTTTCTTGGATAATTAAATAATTTTTTAAAGGTCACATTGATTTTAAATGACCAATTTAAAGTAAACATTTCAATGAACTTTTTTTGTGGGGTGTCTAACACTTTTTCCATGTGTAATTGACTCTGCAACTCAATCATGTTTTCATAGACCATATTTAAAAAAAAAAAGTTTTCCAAAATTACTTCTTTTAAATTTTTATGGCCCACATACAAAAAGGATGAAGAAAACATATGGGGAAAAGATGAGAAGATTGAATGTGATTACTTAGGGGTAAAATAGGTAAAAATATATTTAATATTGAGATAACCCCAAATGGATCTTATAAAAAGGATCAAAACAATTCAAATTTTGGGATCATATAAAAACCTAACCGGAGAGAGTACCCCAATTCACTCTATCTACCAAATTTACAAATTTACAATATCCCCCTTAAACTCTTCTGATTAATTGCACATGTTAAAACCGTGTTCTATTAAGGAGCTAGTTTCCCATGTAAATGTTTAGAACTCATATTTCAAAAAATCAATACATATTTTTATGTATATATGACTAACTTATTTTTTTTAATCTATGTAAATTAACTACTCAATTAACTCTTATGTTTAGAATCAAAGCTGTCCGGTGAGCTTCCTCTCACATGCGAGAAGAATGATTCAACCTTTCATGTTGCCTTGATCTCGCAACTCTCCACCTCTCTCACTTCACTAATACAGACACAACTCAGTAACACACCAATATTGCTTATTAATCTGAACCAGAAACTAGTTAAGCTCCGCAATATATATATATATATATATATATATCACTTAATAGTATTATAGCAGCAGCAGCAGCATCTAAGCTTCTCAAACTTCATCCCAGTCAACCAATATTGTAGAGCCACAATATTGGAAGACTTTGATGACATTTGGAAACATAATCTCCCATGTATTAATATGCTATATATCTCACTGTCTTGTGTTGTGAGGAACCAAGGCTAGAAGTGGCTCTATATATAGAGATCATCACATACAGTCACTAAGAGGTCGAATCTCTTTTTTTGCCCCCAACTCCACAAAATGCTACAAACAAATTAAAATAGTGCTGTGTATTATTGAATCACTTTCTAGATTTGATTCTCCACCAATCTAAAGTCTTAGTCCATGATTTGTTTTTGTCACAAATATAAATTAAGTATATAGTTCGTTGACTTTTTTTGGCGAAATATATATCCTTTTGAAGGAAAGAATATGAACACGATTCAACGTAATTTTTACTAATATTTGTCAATTGTTTTGCTAATATTTCAAAATTTACATGCAGCAATCACTGAAAAAACAGTTAAAAAAAGAAGAATCAAACACTGAGAGAATCACATGTTAAGAAGAAAGCTTCTTGAATATAATCTAGATTTTGGTTTTTTTTTTCCATCTTCAAACTTCTTATTCCATTTTATCAAGTTGGCTCAATTCAATTGGATTGTCCTTGAAGTAAAGTCAAAAGGTTAAGGATATGATTTGAATCTAGAGTTAATTCTAGTGAGCATAAATGCTTAGATATCTCACCTTTATTACAAAGTACCCTATATGTTTATCTTAAACTCTTTTTTTTTTGGGCCAATAACATCTCAAACTAAAATTATTGTGAGCATTGATGCTCACATAATATCAAGAATTACTAAATAATTAACTTATTCAATTAGAAAAACAAATACACAAATGCAACATTGGCTAAAAAAATATTCGTTGTTCGTTATAATTCAAATTAACTCATCCCACCAGTAGGTCACTCCAAGTAGCCTGGTTTTCTCAGAATAATGTAACCAAAATGGAAAGATTCATGCTGTCTTAGCTAGCCTGCTTTATTCTCTGCTTTAATTTTGCATCCATTTTTTATGTATTTTATTTAGTTAAGTGTTTAGGGCTTCCAAGAGTCTTAACTTGTAAATATTCTATTTCGAAGAAGGTTTTGAATAATTTAGAACTTTGCATACTTGGAGAAGTGAGCGCTTACATCCTCGCATTCTTGTAAGAAGGTTTCAAATGTGCTATAAGCACACCTACTGTGAAGTTAGTGTGTTCTTTTCATTTACTTAATGGATTCTTCCACAATAATCCTAAATTGTTGTGTTTGAATATTTTCAACTATGGTAGGCCTTTAATTGCTGAGTTTGTCTCTTTTATTCTCCCCTTTGCATTATAACTTTTGTTTAGCCCTTTTGGTTCTTCAAATTAATCCATATATTTCATAAATGTCAATATCAAGAAAGTCAATATTTGCTGCTTTCTCCTTCCCCCTAATAACAGCGAGGTTGCCACTATTCCTTGATTCATAACTTCCTATACATGATGCTTCAAGGATCAACTAGATCAGATTCAACAACATTAGCCATGTGTGTTAGTTGTACTTTATTTTAACATAACAAGGAATGCTTTAAATTGATAAAATTTTCATCTTTGCCCATGTTAACAACTCTCTCTCTCTCTCTCTCTATTTACAATTCACTTTAACCGTTCTCTTCTTTCTCGCTCCTTTCAATGGAAATTAAATAGAGGTGAATTGAAAAATGCCATTAATTACTACATAAGTCATTTACTCCTTTGATTTTTATTTATGAGTTACTTCCAACGTGTTTTACGCTAATCAAATAAAACCTTGAATTTCATTAGCCATGCCTTAAAATTTAACAGCTTTTTAATTTTATCCATACTTAATGAAAACAACGTCAACACAATAATAAATGAATATTAAAGTTGTATATTTATGAGAAAGAGTTAAAGTGCAAAAATATCAACAACTTATGCCCAACATGTATACCCAATTTATTCCTGTGGCTAATTCATTAAGTAATTCGTTTGGAATTTTTGCCATGGAATTTCTGATGGAGAATTTCTGTCTCTAAATTAGCTAAGAAAAAACATTCTGCCCACTAAAATATTAGTGATGGATTGTTCCGTTGGTAATTTCCATGGCAAAGTCACTAATTTTAGAAATCATTGTGTTCATAATTGCCTCCTTATATCTATCTAATTTGTAATATGTTCTATTTTAATTTATTTATATGCATGTGATAAAATTAATTTCGATGTATGATGAGTAAAAATCACATCATTAGCTACTAACATTGTTTCTCTTACAAACAAATAAATGATAAGTACATGGGCCAAGTACCTAAATTAACTAAGGGCGCTATAAGGAGGACATAATAAAAAAAAAGAAGAAAACTATAATGATTTAATTAAAAGGAGATTCAGGTCAAAAAAAATCAAAAGGAGATAAGATAGTAGGACTTACATGTTATTTTTTTCTATATTTTATAATAATTAATTTTTGGAACTAATAATTAATGACTATGACTGAGACCTCACAAAATTATCTGAGATTCAAATTACTCTGTATGTTTACCTAAAGCTCAAATTGTGAGAATCGATCCCTTCTAAATATCAAAATTTATAATTGATTAAGTTATTGTCTAAAAAATATTCCTTTGTTCAGTACAATTTAGATTCACTCATCCCAGCACTGCTTGGCCACTTCAAGTGGTCATCATAGTGACTACAATTTGGTTTTCTCTATCAGAATAATGTGACCAAAATGGAAGATGCATGCTATCTTTAGCCTGCTTTATTCTCTGCAGTTTTCAATCTATTAATATAATGACTCAGAACACACACACACACACACACATACACACACACTCACACTCATTCTTCTCCTTAATCTAATATAAAATATATTAACTTTTAGATTACAGTACATTGACCATTCTTCCCTTTCACCTAAATTACAAAAACCTGCAATGTATTTCGAAAATGTATATAGACTTTTCTTGAAATTAAAATTTATCGCACACAAATCTCTGCCTTTATATGTTTAAGATTACATTTCCATCCATATAATACTAATTAACTGTTAAATTTTAAACTTTTGTTTTAATCAAGATACCCATCCTTACATAAGAATTATTTTAATATTTATATTTATAAAAAACTTTATATGGAAAAAATTAATACATATATTTTCAAACATTTTATTATGTTATAAAATTTAATTAAATTATAAAATATAAAATTTTATAATTTAAATTTTTCATCACATTTATTGAAACTTATTTATTTAGGTTTCGTTTAAATGGCTAAAAATTATTTCAAGCACATATTTTATTCATTATATATATCATGTAAGTTTGAGCGATTATTTAAATCTGAATTTAAAATTTTCAATTTTTTTCAAATTTTTTGTTGCAAAATTTTATAAGCATATTTAGTCATCAAGAATATATTTATTTAGATAATTAATCAATTGTTCCATTAAGTTATTTTATGCCCACATTTGCACGTTACCTTAGCTTATATTCTTAATGAAATCAAGTGTGTTTTTTTTTTCAAAATAGAGATAAGGCTTAATTAAGATAAGATGTAAGGGATGTTAGAGTGCTTTACTCTAACTTTTATTGTTATCCTTAATTTAATCTTGTTGCAAGTAGAAGTTCCACAGAAACAAGTGTCACTAATATTTGTAAGAAGCTCATAATAAATTGTAGCACAGGTCTCTAATATACTTATATGATCATATTTATAGGGTAGAGAGAATTTTTATTTGGTCCTCTTTATAAGGCACTTCATTGAATTCTATATGTAAATATACAATTGTACCCTTCATTTGTTCAACTTTTTCATGTGTCATAATGGATATTAGATATGAATAAAGTTGAAAAATTGTTGAATTTTAATGCAAAGTTAATAAATGTTAAGATTTTTTTGGTATATGTGAAACATGTTGATGGTGACTAATTATAAATAGAATTAGAGGAGTAAGAGTTAGATAACTAATTTACGTTAGTAAGAAAATTTAGTTATTGATTAAAATTATGTGTTAATTTTCTTAAAGTACCATCTTTAATCTTTTGTATTGTATATACCCTTTGAAAAAAAACCCCTTAACATGCCAAAGGCATTTTAACCTAGTGGCATGTATGATTCCCTACAAGTGGAAGATAGTGTGTTCAATCTCATTTGTAATCATAGGCTGTTATATTTGCCCCTTTAATTCAAAAAAACAAAAGAAAAAAAAAGAAACCATCTCAACATTTGTATTCAATAATCATAATTTAAGAAAAATTATAAATTTATAAAATGAAGTATATTGATTCTTTATATCTTGAATTAAAGTGAGCCTTTTAATTTAAAGCCTCTATATTTAAGAATGGTCGATACTCAAGAACATTCATGTATCGTTTTTTTTAAAAAAATGTGCAAAGGTTGCGCGAAAGAGTTGGTGAAGAGGTAAGGCGAGCAGGGCTAAAGTCTATACAAAAAGTTGGATAAGCTGAGTTCTGATAAAGGAGAAGGGGGTTATTCAACCCATTCTTGCGAGCACTTCTCCCATAAAATTAGCAGCTAAGTTGTTTCTTGGTATACACTCAAAGGCAATGTGTCCTCTAAATTCAAGCAATCTCAATCTGGGCATTGCATCTCATTCTTACACTCATTCTTGTTTATTTTGCCGCGTTTATAAAAAACGATGCAAATGTAGTAGTGTTTTGTACTATGTACACCACGGTTTTGTAAAACAGCTGTTAAACCTGTTATCACGCTGTGTTTTATAGCTGTTTTGTAAATCGCTAGTACATATATTTGTAATGGTTCAAACCACTACAAATGCATAATATAACCACTACTAATATGACCTTTTTTTGTAGTGATTGAAGTGCGCCGCAGCTTATTTTGCCTCTAGAAAATAACTTCTTCCACCTCAAATGAATTTGTTCTACCCATGAATTGACCTCCATTTAGTTCTCTTTGATTTTCCTAATATGTTTTTGAATAAACTTTGGTCTCCACATGCATTCAAGATATTTCCAAATGGCTTGAAATATATCATTATTCTATCAAAATATACTTTGCAAAATGATAAACTCTATAAGCACATAATCAACAAGAATGAGAGTAAAAATGTCCACAAATATGTTAAAATGTGTATTAAACACTAGGAAATATATTGAAATGACATGAAATCTTAGAGGTTAACAATAATATAATTATTTCAAGGCTTTAAATGTTATAACCAATTTAGGTATTTAATTTATAAGTTAAATTTGTCTATACATCATTGTGTATATTAATTTGATTGTGGTTGGTGTTTTTGATTGGTGTTGTATATACATCAATTAGTTATTTATCTTAGAGTTGAAATAATCATAGTTAATTTATATTATATGCTTGTATGGATAATAAGGTAATTTAAACACCTTTGCTATTTATTATGAATTTTACTTTGAAAGAATATATCTCGCTCAAAATTATAAATAACGAACTGATTTGAAATTTATCCTTACTTTAAAGGAGCTGTGATTTAATGTAACTTTAGCGAATTGGAATATTAAATTGTATTGAAGTAGTTTGATTGATTTGTAATGATTGGGCTTGTGGTTTATCCACAGTTGCCTTCACTACTTATCATAATAGTTGGCTTTAATGTGCAACATGGCTAAGTGGGGAGTTGGCTTGACCCAAATGAGAGGCTTGCCTAGACATAAGTGGGAGGTTAGACACCTTTTAATTTTCGACACATGAGGGAGAATGAGGGAATCGGTTGGATTAATGTGGAGTGATATGACTTAATATAGGACCTTGGCCGGTTTTCTCAGCACATTAAACTTGATCCACATCATGAAGTGATATGGAGGAGTAGGATGAAGGATCATTTGCATATTATGATTATATTATAAACATTGACTTATGATTGAATATTACATGTCGACACTTCTTCACTTACTTACAATCCTATAAATTAATTGTTGGTTATTGGGATTTTATGTCATACTTCATTGTTGGTTATTGCTTTCAAGAAAGTGCTTTAGTGGTTCAAGGCCTGAAGGAAAAGAGCTAGCAATTTGTTAGCTTTTATCATTGTAGTGGCTTGATAGTCTAGGTTATTTTGTTAAGAGATGTATTCCGCCAGACTTATAAGGCTTGCATACTCTAATTATATCTTTATAATTTTATTGCGATATTGGTCATGCCCATAATGATTTGTCTATTTTGGTAGGTCTGAGACCTTAAAAATTTATATGATGAATTATATAGACACATGCGTTTAATGGGAAGTTAATGATTTGTTGTTCTTTGATTTTTGGTACTTTCTTTTGGGGTGATTTCGGATTTTATACCCTAAGTCGATTTTATATTGTGTTTGGTTTATGGGCATGATGTTTCACCCTTATCTCTTTGCCCCGTACCTTGATGGATTAATATTAATATGTGAAACTTTGGGGTTTATTATTGTATGAGGGGTTACATCATGTACAATTTTCTTATTAATCTCCTTCTCTTTGCACTCGTTAGACAATCATTCTCACCAAGAGCAAATTGATTTAACGTTGCAAATTTGGTCGGTTATTAGCGAGGGATTGCCAATTGAGTTTCGTGGACAATTACCAACAGAATATCCATTTCTAATCTATTTTGAATGCCTTAAATATAATAAAAACATGAGTTAATTTGTATCAAATCCAATTGTTTTTCCATATTATACTAGATTCAAAATGTTTGTACTTATATAATACAGAAATTCATTTTTTTTAATTACAGGAGAGATTATTTGGTTGAGTGTGAGTACTGAGTATTTTGGAAAGATCAAAATCACTTTGTTAAATTAGTCTCAACTCTTCATTACCATTCATAAACCAATTAATTTAATTAATTTCTAATAAATAAAAATACATATTGTAACCTCTTGAATATATATCTCACCTTTTAGGCTTTCCTCCATTTCAATAACTTGGCTTTGGATAACTGGATCATACATCATATACCACCTAGGACTTGGGGTGTTAAGTCGGATGCCATATGTGTTGCCATGCATGACTTGATCGCCATATAAAACATCAACTTGAATATGCTCTGTGAAACAGCACCTAAGACGCCACCTTGGCCACATAAGATCATCAATTTTTCTGAGTAAGCATACAAGGGAGGGGAAGGTACGTACATATTGGAACCCAAGAAAGATAATTGGCAGACCCAACTTTAATTTCATGAGATTATTAAGCTTAACAGAGTCACAGCATGGCTCACAATGTCACACCATAAGATAGCTAGCTCGTTTCAAACCGTTTAAAAGATTCAGAGAGTCGACCTGAGGAAGCTGAGGGCCTGGAACAGATAATTCTATTCCTGAGAATCCTGACATTAGCCCTGAATGTACTGTCATACGCGAAAAAGCTTCAGTCATTAATGAGATTTGTTTTACAGAGCAAGAAAATGAAATGCATTCTATTTGCAAAAAGAAAAAGGAAATTCTTAAATAGACATATAGGTAATATAGAAAACTAAGCACAGAAGCTTATGAGGCTGAAAAGTTTAGGATTCATATAGACCCTACATTGGAGACAACTATTTACAATATGAGACTCAAGTTCTATCCATAAATTGCAAATTTGTCATAAAACCCTGAAGTTTCTGCTATTATGAGATAAGAACTGTCAAAATAATTATAAACCAAAACGCTAATTCATATAATTGGAGAGCAGAATATTGAAGCAAGTCGCATATATAATGAACAAAACCCCATTGAAAAGTATGAGACTTGAGGCGAATGTGGAACTTGGAACCATGAAATTTCAAAAGTGAAAGCTAAATGAATTATCTTGGGGTCTCCGTGGTTCCCTAATGGTTCAAATCAGAAACACACGTTTCAATTAAATCTGTGTCTTTCAAAAGTTTATGTAGCTATCAATTAAATGAAAGGAAACATATGCAGAGATAGAAAAAGAAGGCGAGAAGTTACCAGAAGTTGAGCAGAGAAGGATGGCCATTGAAGCTGCTAAAGGAAAACTTGTGAAGAATTCCACGAGAAGGGAGGGAGGGAGGGGGGGGGGAGGAGGAAGAAGTAGAAGAATCAATGGAGGTCAAAGCTTTTGTTTGTGTATTTTTTGGGGGGATTGAGCTATGTGATGACCAGCAGGGAGAAATGAATGAAGAGATCAAGATATGAAAGTTTTCAACAACTTACAAACTTATTACAGATGGACAAATACAATATATGGTCAGTAACACCCGTTTTAAAAAAAACGTGGAGACATTCTTAATGAATGGAGAGATCAATATGGGAAAGAAAGTATTTTCTCCCAAAACAAATCGATAAAGACTAAAGAGTTAACTTGACACTTCAATGACACGATATCATAACTGAATGAGAAATGGATTTACTTTCCCGCGAAAAAGAACATAAAAAGAAGCTATAAGTAATAGAAACATATAAACTCTCTTTCTCACAATCATGGACGTACCAATACTTAATGATTTGAACTAGGAGTATAAGCTCTTCAATTACTTCATAATAATTAAGCTTCTCAAACATCATCGGAGTCTCCCAGTATTGTGGAGCCACAATATTGGAAGACTATGATGAGATTTGGAAACATGGATCTTCCATTAACATTGGAGGGTTCATATATATATATATATATATATGTGCTGTCTCACTGATTATATGTCTTATGAGAGATCAAGACTATCATCAGTGGCTTTATACATAGAGAACATCACAGTATCACCCCTGATCTCTCACCAAGAGATGGAATCTCATTATTTTCAGCAACAGTGCAAAAAAGTTAGAAACAAATATTAAAATTGAGCTAAATATTATTGAATCACTTTCTATATTCGATTCTCCACCAAGCTAAAATTTTGGTCCATGATACGTTTGTCATAAATATATATATAAATGAATCGTATAGTTGACTTTTATTGGATGAAATATATACCCATTGAACGAAAAAAAATATGAAGATGATTCAATGAATTTCACCCAATTCATTTCAGCTATTTTGTTATAGTGTATTTTACTTATATTTCAAAATTTCTCCAGATAACAGTTAAAAAAAATTGAATCATCACATTTAGAATCATGTCAAGAAGAAAGCTTCGTGTGAATCTAATCTAGCTTTTGGCATGTTTTTCCTAATTTTATCTTCAAACAGTCATTCCATTTGAGCAAGTTGGCACTATTCAATCGCATTGTCCTTCAAGTAAAGCCAAAGGT
>JANTPZ010001591.1:0-21850 GCA_025593235.1 Vachellia pachyceras | reverse complement strand
ATATCTTGGTGGGACTCACAATAAAAGACGGTTAAAACATTCTCTTTAGGGTGTATTTGGATTAATTTTTGAAGAATTGTTTTTGTCTCGACTTGCATAAAAATAATCATAGAGAGTATATTTTATAACAAAAGTGATTTGAAAAAATCTAAAGTGTTAGATGGTTGTCATCAGAATAATTTTTTTTTTATGTGAAATTGCCAAACATGATATAAAGTAATGTAATAATTATAAGAAGACAAAATATAATATTTATTTTTGTTTAAAGCGTAAATACCATATATATATATATGCTTATATAATATTAATGTATTGTTTCAAAATATATAACTCACCATAAACGCACAGATATTCAAACCATTTCATAATTTTTATTTATTTATAGAAAAACTTGGATAAAAGTTCAATGATTAATGTGAATTTTAAGCTTTGTAATAAAATTTATTTTTTAAGCATTATAAAGAATTAATTTATAAAACATTTTTTAGGTATTACACAGGAGTAAACTATTTTTTGTGATCCAAGAGAAAAATGAATAAAAAGGTTGTACAAATTTAACTAGTAATAAGCTCCTTGGGCAATGGATGACAAACCACCAAGTTAAAAGCTGCTGCACGCTGCTTTTTTTAAAACCATTGTTTTGCTTTTAGAATCGCTTCTCCGAAAAAATTGGGTGCTTGACAAATTTTTCCCTGAACCGTGGTTTGGAACTTTGGATTGCAAGTGGCACCTTTACATGGGTTGCCAAACACCCTTTTAGAGGGAGTCTGGATGACATTTTGTAAGTATAGATAACATAATACTTGAAGAGCATGTAAATATTTCTCCATACTTATATTTTCTGGCGAAACATAAATAGTAGTAGTAGTTGTAGTAATACAACTTTTATTGCAACGTAAGAAGCGGAACGGTCCATAAACATGGCAAATTAATTCTATCATTTCACATGAAGTTCGTACATACATCTAACTAATGTACGAGTTATGTATTATTCTGATGTATTATTATTATTATTATTATTATTATTATTATTATTTCTCTTGACCATTCTCTTGCAGAGGCATCGATCAGACCCTGAAAATATACCACAGAAAAGTCAAGCACTAGAAAATAATCAAGCTATAACAAAAGGGGAAAAATCAAGAAATAACTTACGGGACGTAGTTAATGTTGATTTTTCCAGCATCAGGGTTAGCAATGACAGAAAAAGCTTCTTGAGAGAGATCCAAGGTGGCTTGGCATCCCAGAGAAGGGCAGCGGTCGACGACCTTGACGGTGACGCTACCTCCCTTGCATGCCCGCACACTGTTGGTGCTGCTTGTGCAGGTAACTCTGTACCTTCTTCCACAAGCGGCCCCATTGTTGTAAATAGGGTCGCTTGCTGCAGCAATCATGGTCCCTTGATCTTGATTTCCGTAGCATGCCGATGCTGCCAATCACACCCTACCAATCAATTCCACTATCTATATCCAGTGTTAGAGAGATGGGAACTAACCAAAACCATAACTCCCCAAACTTTCAATTTAATTCTTTCTGCCATATTGTATTCTTAGATTTATGAAAACTTTGTACTGCAACGCTTCCTTTCTTGTTCCTTTGTTATCAACTACATCTAATCACTGGAATTTAAGAGATCGTCAACTCGTTAAGCTCATATAAAAAATAAAAGATTTTTTCCAACTTTACTCCTAATTCAAGAATTAATATAGAGAATCACAACATTAGAATTGAAGTCTCCTCATATAGCATAGTAAATTGTAACACGGGTAATGCTGCAAAAAATTAATTAATAAACCATCATATGATGACTTATATATGAGATTGTCTAATTTCTTTTGAAGAATATTTTATAAAACGGAACATAAGGAGTATATATCATTATCACTTTAATCCTGCCATCCAATGGAATCAAGAAAAATTTTAAATATCATAACTCTGTCTTAAAACTTGATGACTTTCTATAATTTTACCCCTATTTAATTTAAAAAATAAGAAAAATAACATTCCAAAGAACAATAAATTATAAAGGCAAAATTATACATTCTTATATAATATATTTAACAAGGTGACTTATGGCCTGTTTGGAAACAGCTTCTAGAACCTAGGTTTGGTTTCAAAACCTAGGTTTTACCTCAAAACCTAAGTTTTGTCCAAACGAAATTTTTTTCCCAAAAGCTATTTTGGTTACAAAACATAGGTTTGAAACCTAGATTTTGAAAAAGCTATTCTCTCCCATCATCCGTTCTCTCTCTCCCATAATTATTATTTTATTCTCTCTTTCCCATTAAAAATTTTTTTCTCTCTAATCCAGCTTCCAGCGTTGTGTCTTCGCCCTTCCAGCTTCCAGGTTTTTTTGACTACATGCATATATTAGTTACAGAAAGGGATGAAAAAAAAAAAAAGCACTCCCCTCAGGTCATGTAATTACGTAGGTGGAGCTTTTTTTTTTTAATTTGTTAATATTTTATTGAAATATGTCTTTTCAATATATATCATTTATTATAATATTGCCTCCGTAAAAGCTATTTTCACAATAACTTTCCAAATACAAATCACCTTTTCAAAACCTAGGTTTTGCCTCGGAATCTGTAAAAGCTATTCTCCAAAACCTAGGTTTTACCTTGAAATCTGTAAAAGTATTTTCAACTATAGATCCAAACAAGCTCTTGTTAAAGATTAGAAAGAAAGAAAAATATTCTCGGACCTATAAACCTATGAATAGGATGATAGAATTGTATATCATAAAGGGAAAATGAGCTACAGGTCCCAAGCAAGGAAATTAATCATCAAATGGTCCCAAGGATTCAAAAAACTATTAAGAGGTCCCAAGAGTAGCTGCTGAGGTTGTTAATGAAGGCTGCTGAGATTGTTAATGACAACCTCAGCAGCTACTCCTGGGACCTCTTAATAGTTTTTTGAATCTTTGGAACCATTTGATGGTTAATTCCCTTTCATTTTCCCCATCATAAACTTTGCCCCTGGTCTACTAAGAATCAATAAGCAGTTAAATGCTTAATCTGATAATATACAAGACTCCGTGAGATATATAGTTTCACTGATGACACCAAAATGGAACCAACAACGAGTAAAGCGCATATATACAGGAGTACTAGTAGATAAATGTGAGTAAAATATGGATACTGACGCTTGTATACAGTGTAAAAGGTGGCAGTTCCAGGAACAGCTGAAGCCACTGAGACGAGGCTCAAGATGGCAAGCCCCACCACGAACACTGCTTTCATGTCGATGAGAGCCATTTCTTCGATCACTCTAAAAGGAACCTTTCTGGAAGTGCGAATATAATTAAATGGTTTGCATGTATAAGTGCGTCGAAGATGGGAGGATATATTGCTCCTTTTATAGCAAAACTCTTGGCCCATAAGATAAGTTTTATTCTTCAGAGAATTGAAGGTGACGGTCCACACACGTTTCTCCTATCCACACTTATACATCTTTGAATTTTCACATAGATAATCTGGCACTTCGATTATTTAGTTTATGCAGTTATAGGTACAATCTCATATATAAACAATTCAATCACTAGGCTGATCGAGACTATTTATTTAACTTATTAGATTACTCCTTTGGTTCTACATACTTATAAGATAGAGAGACAATGCTTCTTTCTGTCGTATTATATTTACAAATCACGTCAGTAAATTTTCTAGCTAAAGTTACTGCTTGCTTTTCGTCGTTCCTGATTTTTTACATTAAGCCAGCCGGTTTTGACAGCATCTCCAACTTGCTGAAGGACTTTAGTTTGCCGCATTAACAGACTTTGATTACGGCAAGAGATCATTGAATACATAACTGAAAATTTGACTAAAGTGTCTATGCATGGCTTGGCAGTAGTATTTAAGGATTGTACTTTTTTTCGGTTTGCCTTTAATTTGGCCATCCTGCATCCAATACTTTTTTTCAGACTCGATTACCAAGTTATGAGTAACCAACTCATTCAGATTGCGCATTTATGGAATCCTTCGGGTGGTAAGCTCTTCCAATAAAGTTTAACATTATTACATACAGGATTTGAACTCAAGACCCAATGCATGATGATTGGATGCATTTACCAATCCAACCAACACTTGTTGGTTTTAAGGATTTTACTTTTTTGCTAAGCACGTATATTTACTTACTACTGATAAATCCTATTTATTAATGTAATGTCAAGTATTAAATGTGAGTACATTATTTTCTTTTCCTAGTCTTATTCTTGAATTAAAAAAATGAATGGTTGAGATTCAATGAAATGATTTTTTTTTTCGATTTTTAGGTAATCTATAGTTGTATCATATTTTAATATTTAGTGTTATATAATTTATAATATATTTTGATAACATATCGAATATCAACATTCAATTTTTATTTGAAAGGTAGAGATGGGACCCATGGATGAGAGGAAGAATAAAGGAAAAAGAAAAGGGATGATGGAAAATAATTTTCATTCAAAGTTTTAAAGTCATCATTTTTAGCCCAAGATCAGCCCATGCATACCAAGCCCAACAAATGGAAAATAATTTCCTCCCAAGCATTAAAATCAAATCAATGAGAGTTGGGGTTTAACTGAAAGAACCGCTTCCTCATAAAGTGACAAGCTAAAGTTTAAACACCTGATAGAAGAAGTATTCATGTTTAGTATCTAATAAGAGGGATCATTTTACATGCGTTTGAGTCAATTAGTCAAGCCCCAATTTGCACGACAAACTTTGTGGATACTGGAATTTCTGTGGACATGATGGTGGCTCCAAGGAATTTGAAAGGCAAATAAAATAATCAGCATCTGATTATGTATAGATGGTGCCATTATCTATATGATATTCTATATTAACTTTTGAGTTAGGTCAGCAATGATAGAGAAAGCTTCCTGAGAGAGATCCAAGGTATCTGTCTTGGCATCCCGGAGAAGGGCAGCGGTTGACAATCTTGATGGCGGCTCTTTCTTCCTTACAAGGCTGAGGAACAGTGTTGGCACCGCCACTCTTGCAGGTAACTCTGTACACTTATCCATACGCAGGTCCATTGTTGTAGATCGATTCGCTTGCTGCTACCACCATCGTCCCTTGATCTCCAAATCCATATAGCATGCCGATGCTGTCCAAATCAACCATTATAACTGAGATTTTTCAAAAACAAGTTTTTGGAACTTCATTTCCCTAGAATTGACATGCAAATGAAGCATGCATGTAGAGGGAGAAAATTAATGTGATGACTTGGTTCACCAAAAGCCAAAGAAATGTGATGACTTGTATTATTTGTTGGAATAATTCAACAATGAATCACATATTACACTTATATATAGTGTCCACTATTGCTTGGTATGGATTTTAACTAAAGATGAGGTTTTTTGTTGTAAGCCTGTTGTTATTTTGAAGTCAATGAATGGATATAGTTTCTGTTAAAAAGGATTAAAATGCAAACATATTCATGAATTTACATCCAATATGGACCCAACAACATAAACCTTTTTTTACCGGTGGAAATAACAAAACCTTTAAAACCACCTTAACATTGTCCAAATAGGTTCATATATTTCGAAATGTTGTGCTTTTACATCATTGTCCTCTCGTATTTTCAAGAAAAAAGCTATCCTAGCTGAGACCCTAGACTATTACCCTTGTTTCAGATTATTTTCAACACTTTCCTTTTTGTGAACTATTTACTATAATGAGTTAGATATTTATTATTTTATTATAATCGTTTAGTATTTCGGCCAATTTCACACGTTTTCAGATGTCAGCCCAAATTACGAGGCAGCTGGCATTGGTTTGCTGTGTATTTCCAATGGATCGGCCCATTTTTATGGAGCCCAAAAGACTGAAGAATACCACAAGTTATGCTCTTTCCCTTTTTGACGAAAATTACCTTTGTATCCCTGCTAGTCACATCCACCGCAAAAGACCTCAAAGTAGTAACCCAACATGCACGATAGACTTTCTGTTCAAAGTCATCGTTTTTATGAGCCTCGAGTCGTCCCCCCAGTTTGCACGGCAAACTCTGGGGATATTTCTACGCAGATTCCAAATTTTTGTTGCCTCACATCATGATCAGCTGGTATATACATTGGGTTAAATTTTAAAAATAAATAGTGTTATGTCACTTATAAATAATGTCATTTCATTGTTGTATATTATATTTTGACATTAATGTTTTTTTAACCTCTTCTTCATCTTTGGGTATATGAACTACCCAATTCTTTGTAATCAATGTTAACATCGATTAATTTAAGAATGGAGAATGACAACTAGGTTCAAAAGATTAATTTAACAACGATTTAGGGTTTTTGAAGAAGCTAATTAAAAGATAATCTTATAAGTCACTCCTAATAATAATTTCTAACTGAATTTCACATTTCCAAATTTTTTAATTGATATATTACAACTAATCTTTCAACAAATTTCTTTTAAAATATGACTATGATTAAATTAATCTTTTGGATCTAAGGGTCATTCTTCCTCGTAATAATATAAAAATTATAGCCCTATCTTTAGCCTAACAACAACGAGCTTGTTTAAAACAACATTTTCAAAAGTTAAACACATGTTTAACGGTTTTTTTCTGTAAAATAAGATGATCTCTTTCACATATTTATCTTGACTTACGTAAAAGTACTATTCTATCGCGTTACCAAACATGTTTAATAATGTATAGGAGTAACAACAGCAACAACAGTGTAGTAGTACTAGTCATAGCACTACAAGACTGATTCAAGAAGAAAAGCACTAACACCTATATAAATAGGCCGGCCGGGTACCATGTCTTGTATCAATATAACTCCATCTGAGTGAAATCAAGCTCTCTCTTCGATCTTTAAGGTGGATTCCAATACGCTTTCAGGCTATGTCAGAATTCTGAGAGAATCCCATCTCATTCTTATGAAAAACAGAAGCCTTATGGCCTCCTCGGCGATATTCATCCTCCTCCTCCACTCTTTCCTCGTCTCCTGCAAATTCTTCATCCTTAGGCTTTCAATGAAAGACTTCGCCGTGAAAGAAACTCGTCTCTTCTTCACAAGCCCACACACTTCTCAGGACACCAACCTTGTCGCGGCCCTCGAATGGTTCTTTCTTCTTCTACTCTCCACAGCCTGCTTATTCTCATCAGCCAATGTTGTTTTTGAATCATTTTTCTCTTGTGGGTTAACAAACATGTCCTTCAGAGATTTGCAGTTCAAACTATTCTTCAAACCACCTAGAAGTCTAATCATCACTTGGTTCTACGTATCTGTCTTAGATCTTGGTTATTTAGTCCTTTCATTCATCTCCATATTTTACTTATCTATGAATTTCGCTTCTCCATATCGCCCGACAATGTTTGTTTATGTCATGTCGGTTCTCGTGTTCGCTTTTCTGGTATTCCTGGCAGTGGTTTGGAACATGTCTGTTGTTATCTCGGCACTTGAAGTGGAAAGTGGACTCGAAGCGATTGGGAAGGCTTTGCAGATTTTGAAGCGCTTGAAGGGACAAGGGTTTCTGCTAAATATTGTGTATGCAAGTTTTGCTTTGATTGTGCAGATATGGTGGCACTTGGAGAGGAAGAAGAAAGGAACTTACGATTCACTGTTGCTGACATTAATTTTGGTGAATGTTACTTGTCTCGTTAGGATGTCACTTGTCGTTAAATGTGTTTTACCATATGTGTAAGTTCAACCATGGGGAAGAGGTTGAATTGCAGGGAAGCTTGGAATATACTGAGGTGCCCGTTAATGAACCAATGATTGGAGCAGAAGCATCACAGGGAACAAAGTATTGTGAAACAATGTCTTTAATTATGTATTTTGGTGGTCGTTTGTTCCTCTTTGTTTCCAGGCATGCAGTTTCATGTACGTAGATGCTTTGAGCTTTCTCATTCACAAGAAGACTGTGTAGCAAGTTATATATACACTTGTATGTTCTGGTTTTAGGCATGGGTCTAATTCTACTCAGCTAGTTTTGGAAAGCCGCAAGTAAGATTCATTGCATTTTTTGATTTACTTTTTGAAAATGATTTCATGACGGCTTTGGATTAACTTTATGGAAATGATTTCATATATTCGAAATAATTATATGAGAAGAATTTTATTTCAATTTATCATAAAGTGCTTGCAAAACAATGGTTTTTTATCAAATTACAGAGACCGATATTTTAAATAAAATAAAATTTGAGGGATTAAATATTTTATTAACCCACTTTTTTTATATAATATAATTGAATGGGTTTTATGGCTTTGTGGCTACAAACCTTTCCACCTTAAATGTTGACATTTTTTTTATAAAGAGTAAGGGTATCAACACCTTTTCAACGAATAATTTAATTTCATTTTGTAGTCAAGACATTGCATTGAATGAAATTTTTCTTAATCAAATTTTCATATTGGCTTGAATATTATCGGTAAACATAAAAATGAAGGTATTATTCATTGTTTTATTATGCCAATAAACCTCATAACTAAGAATTTTGATGTAGTATATCAGCCAATAAATATTTTTAAAAGTAATATTAAAATATCTAAATAAAAAACAGTTCGTACATAAATGGATGTGTTGAAGGAGAAAAGAAATCGCAAACTTTTAGTGTAGGAAGATAAAACAGTTCATGAGTAACACAAATAGGTAAAGATGTATATTACTAATAATTACCAATATAAAGAAAAGCAGTAAGTTTCAAAAATAGGAAATGAAGTTTCCAAAAAAAATTGAAATGTTACACATGTAAGCATATCAAACAGATAGATGAATCAGACGAACCAGATTTCTTGATCACTCCTCATGCAGCCATTTGCTTAAAGCCAGTGGATTCAGTCCATTTAAATATGTCAACAATACAAAAATATTCATTACTTTTGCACCAATTAAGTTTCAGAAAACTCGAGCTCCTAATTAAATATCAGTATATAGAGGTGAAAGTTGAACTATTAGTATTTACTGCAGTATGCACATGTAAGAGGCCTTTGACTAGCATACTGTGAACAAGTAAAATAATCAACATTCCTTCAGTAAAATAATCAACATTCCTTCCGGACTAATTCATGCTCACCATTTTATGTAGTTAAAAAAAGTTATCGTTTTATAAATTAGCATATCTCCAAGTAATTAATTAATTCCCTTCCAAAATCAAACGTTGTAATATAAGACTGATTCATCAGAAGGGGAAAACGCTAAGCCAAAATATAAATAGCACTGATAGATAACCATTGCTTATGCTATTTCCAGTGCCAGAAGAGTCTCAAATCCGTGACATATCAGTACTCTCGTACAAAGATGGAATCCAATTCTCTTCCAAGTTTTGTGAGAATTTTAAGAGAATCTCTTTTTATTTTTCTGAAAAACAGATGTCTTATGGCCTCCATAGCCTTACTCATCCTTCTTCTCCATTCCTCTCTCTTTTCATGCAATTACTTCTCCATTGAGCCTTTAACCAAAGATTTCTTCATGAAGCAAGCGAAGGTATTCTTCGCGCGTCCAGGAAGCTCTCAGTATACAATCATCGTTACCTCTATGACTTCAGATTTTCACAAGCTAGCAGCACTCGAATGGTTCTTCATTCTTGCCCTCTCCATGGCCTCCTTATTCTCATCAGCCATTACTATTTCAGCATCAGCTGTAACTTATGCAGAAGGAAAATTATCTTTCAGATATTTGCTTGCCAGTGTGTTCAGATCATGCAAAAGGCTAGTAGTCACTTGGTTCTACATATCTCTCTTTCATGTTGGCTATTTTTTCCTTGTATTCTCTTTGATTTTCGCCTTCACTGTGAATTTTTCTTCTCCGTTCTTTTACCCAACAACCTTTGTCTATGTCCTGTTGATTCCAGTGTCAGCTTTCCACACGTACCTTGCTGTTGTTTGGAAAATGTCTATTGTTGTTTCAATGCTCGAAGAGAATAAAAGTGGACTTGAGGCATTTGGGAAGGCTTGGCAGATTTTGAAGGGATTCAAGTTACAAGAGTTTTTGCTAAATCTTATGTATGACATACCGGTGTTGATTGGTTATATCATGTGGTACAAGGAAAGCTCAAAGAAATTAGGAACTTACTATTCGTTGGTGATGGGACTACTTTTGTTGAACGTTGCTTGTGTGATGAAGATGTTAGTTGTGGTGGCCTTCACAGTGTTATACCATAAGTGCAAGCAGAGGCACCGAGAAGAGATAGAGTTGCACGGAGAAAGCAGCTTGAAATACGCAAAGATGTCTGATAATGAACTGATGATTGGATCAGAAATACCATACGGAAGAATTAAAGATGTTGCAAAATAACTGCTTCATGTGCCTACGTGCTTGATCATATTTATTTATTTTTGTTAATGCATATATAGACATTGTGTGCAGCCCTACCTATCTAGTTGTTTTGTTCTTGAGTGGTTATTTATTACAGGCCTTGGTTAATTAAGTAGTTGGTGATCTGATTATTGTTTCCGTCTTCAATAATATATTGATGAAGCCTATCTCTATAGTGTCCTTGAGCGGTTGAACCAACCCTTTGATGGTTCAATTCGATGTGTCATTTAATTATTCGGAAAGGAACAAAAGGTCCCAAAGATTGACACTCAAAATGTTACAATCAAGTCTTAAAGATTGACAGAATTATCATTAAGTTCCAGCAGTAGTTGATATGATTGCTATTGACGGTTGGTGGTTATTAATGACAACCGGATCAGCTATTGCTAGGATCTGATGGTAATTTTGTCAACTTTTAAGATTTTTTATTCATTAATTCATCTATTTATGATCTTATGATAAATTTCTCTTTATTTTAATCTCGAGTTCTTCATATTTCCCCTACCTCTCGTCTTACCTCCCCTATCATCTCAATTCTCTCATCCCCCCTCTAATTCTTCTCTGTTTCTGCACAAAAGTTGATTCTAGTTAGGGTATATTAGAGTTCATATGATTCTGCAAGGGGATTAAAGTTTGGTGGTAATTAATTAGGTAAGTTTCAAAGATGTTTCATGAAGATTTGGTTTGATGAAATTTTCCTTGAGAGATTAGATAGAGGCTCAAGCACTTGAATTGAATAGTAACAGAGGAAGCCCAAGTTGGAGCACTCAATGATGGGGTCGCCATCCAAAATTTAATGGTTGGATGAAGGACACGTGTAAAGCGAAACGGCGTCGTATTTGTCTTGGACTTTTTGGCTTTTTGACTGAATTTCTTCCTCCAGCTGGACGCTGGTGACAAAATACAGACTACCAAGTGTCACTCTGTTCCAAGCCGTACATTGATTATCGTCTTCATGCTTCTAATACCCTTCATAATGCCTCATCATCTTCTTTTATTTTTATATTCTTTTTGTTATAATTTAAATAAAAGATAGCACTTTCTAATACTCATCCCCATCTATAATGTAAGTCACTTCTAAAAAAACGTTACTGCTGATAGTACACATCACTTAGAGAGTAATTAATGTTGAATTGTCAATTTTATCAATGCGATTAATACTTAAATTAATTTCAATTTAACTCAAATTTAATAAATTAACCACACTATTTCTTATTTCTTATGAATTGATTGAATTGAATCAGTTATACTGTGATGCATAGTAGGAGCTATTAGTTACAACTAAATACTCCCTTACTGATAAGTACCTTTAAAGTGACAAATAGCTTCAGTCTACTGTTACGAACATCTCTAATAGATAGATATGTTGTTCTTGAGATTGCAACCATACATGTCTCCAGAAAATACGCTTTGCTGGAATACAAAATGGTACACGTGTTAGCTTATCAAACAGGTAGATAAATTGGATGGATCAGATATTTCATGACTGCTTCTTATGATGAAGTCATTTTCTGGAAGCCATCAGAGGATTCAGTCACTTGAAATATGTGTTACTCACTGCATCATGTTTTAGAAAACTCAAACTCCTAATTAATTAATGTATGAGCTTTGACTGGTATTCACTAGCTCCTATTGACAAGGACTAGTCACCAAATCATCAATTTTCCTCTTCAAGACTAACTCAACTCATGATCATTTTATAGTACACATTTGCGATTACATCAAACTTTTGATTGATTAATTAAAATAATCCCCTTCCGAAATCCCCAATTCGTCCTTATTCACATAATGAAAGTCTTGTTGATTATTTCATTTTTATTTCATCTTTTTTACATAAATTAACTTAGTATATTTTTTAGACATTCTTGAACATAGATAAAAGAGAACGGGTTGTGTTAGATAATCAACAACTAATATAAAATTCTGTCAAATTTGTACAAACATGTCAACGTGGTTCTGTTACATGAATTCGCATACATGGCTGTAATTTCCTTCCAAAAACCAAATGCAATAATATAATTAAGACTGATTGAAAAGGAAAAACTCTAAGCCTAATATAAATAGATTGCCATTGCTTCCAGTGCCACATAGTCCGCTCTGAGATATCAGCACATAATCATCTGCAACATGGAATACAATTCACTTTCAAGCTTTCTCAGAATTCTAAGAGAATCCCTTCTCATTTTCCTGAAAAACAAAAGCCTTATGGGCTTCATCGTCTTACTCATCTTCCTCCTCCACTCTTTGCTCTTCACAATCAGATTCTTCACCATGAAGTTTTTACTGAAAGATCTTGCCATGGATAAAACTCGGCTGTATTTGACCAGTCCAGGTAGCTCTCAGCATACCAACATCGCTGCCGCTGTAACAGAAGATCTGCACCTAATTGTTGGACTCGAATGGTTCTTCATTCTTTCTCTCTCCATGGCCTCCTTATTCTCGTCCGCCGTAACTGTTCTAGCTTCAGCTGTAACTTATGCAGAAGCAAACTTATCTTTCACAGATTTGGTGCCAACTTTATTCAAATCTTGCTGTCCGAGGCTACTAGTTACTTGGTTCTACATATCTCTCTTTGATCTTGGTTATCTTTTCCTCACACTCCTTTCGCTTTTTCCCTTCACTCTGAATCTTGCTTCGACTTTTCGCCAGATAACATTTCTTTATGTGATATGGTTTCTTGTGTCAGCTTTTCATATGTACTTGGCGGTTGTTTGGAATATGTCTACTGTTGTTTCAGTACTTGAAGATATGAAAAGTGGGATTGAGTCTTTTGGGAAGTCTTCGCAGATTTTGAAGGGATTCAAGCTACAAGGGTTTCTGCTAAATCTTGTGTTTGGAGTTCCTAATTGGATTGTGTTTATCTATTGGCTCATGGTGATCAAAAGGAAAGGAGCTTACGCTTCACTGTTTTCTGATCTGACTTATTTGAACATCACTTGCGGGATTAGGATGTCACTTATGGTGGCTTATACTGTGTTTTATCACAAGTGCAAGCAGAGCCATGGAGAAGAAGTTGAATTGCAAGGAAGCTTTGGATACGTGAAGGTGGTGTCCAGTGAATCAAATATTATTACAACATAGATACCATAAGGAAGAAGTTTGTTATAATAATTTCTCCATCATGTATATGACCATTTATTAGGAGTTCTTAATTTTGTTTTCCTAGTATTTTACAGGGTTTAGATACTTGCCTTGATTTTAATTATCATAAGTTCTGTAATTTCTCTTCAGCATCGTGAACTATTATTACCAATGCTTTCTGGCTTCTTGTTGCTTCAGCAATTTCATGTTTCAACGACGCCAATGGGGAAAAAAGTGACTGTTCATTGAAAATCCAAATGAGGAATTAAGCTTAAAATCATCTGGCAACGGAGGAAGAGCGTCCTCAGTTTCAAAGCAACTCTATTCTAAATGATGATATGGTATATTTGAAGAAAATATATAATAATAACATTCTCTGTAATACGTTGGCAAAAAAAAAAACATTCTCTGTAATTCAAAAACGAAATGAAATTATCCTAAGATGAGCAAATCAAGCGTCATCGCCATCACTTTCAGCAACATGAGCTTCTAGAACTTGCAAGTAATAGATCATGTAACCAAAAAGGGGTATTAATGAACCGCCCAAAAAATAATGGTCAATGGAATAAAATGGTACTGTAATTTAACACTTAACAAAAGATAACAATCTAGCATCAAATGGATTGGCTCACTAGATAAACAAAGATGGTGTATCCATACTATAATCTGTGTTCAATTCCTGTAAAAAACATTTTAAGAGTAAATTTTGTAAATGCGTCTTAATCATACGGGGGAGTATACTCTTAAAATTGCCTGAAGAGAAGATTTGAACTCAAGGAAAGTTCGAATATGTGGAGGAACTTGTGCTTGTTTGGAAATGTATTTTAGAGCTCTGAAATGCATTTCCATATAAGTCGAGATAAAACTCCTCTCACATACTTATCTCGAAATCTATAAATTATTCTCTTAACGGTTTCCCAAATAAGCACATAGTAATTTTTCCTTGCATGAATAACAACTTTGCGCTTGTTTGGAAGTCATTTTTAGAATAATTTTTACGGATTCCGAGGTAAAAAGTATGCAGGAAAGAGAAAAAAGAAAGAAATAAAAAGAAAATTTATTAGAAGAGATAGTGTGATTTGATAAGAAAATAGCTTTTCTAAAACGTAGGTTTCAAATCGAGGTTTTGTATCTAAAATAACTTTTTTAAAAAATATGAATACTTAGACAAAATCTAAATTTTATAATAAAACATATATTTTAAAACTAAATATATGATTTAGAATGGGAAGTCAAGCTCTCAGATTGGTTTGGTTTCCTTTCATGAATCAATTTTCCTTTTTTGCACTTTTCACTTTTCTCATGTGCAAAGTGGAATGGGCATTAAATAGCAAAAGCAATTGTTAATGCATAATTAATTTTTTTAATTATTCTACTTTTAATAAGTCAATAATAATTAATGCGTCGTTCTTGAATAATGTATAGTTTCAATTATATAAGAATTTTGGAGAGCAAAAAATAATAGAACAAAGAAGTAATATTGAAAAAAAACGAGTTCATTGAATAATGTGCTTATTTGGGAACATCATTTTCACAACGATACACGTAAGTCGAGATAAAATCATCTCAAAATCTGTAAAAATCATTTTAAAATCAATAAAAACCATCTTAAAAACCGTAAATTCATTTTAAAATCTGTAAACTAGCAACCACTCCTAACATTTCTAAAGAAGACGGTTAAATTTTGTTGGCTATATAATTAGCCGACGGCCGAAAAATTCACCGGAGCGGATAAACAGGACCCTACGGAAGACTCTGGAAGATGGCCTCTACTACTCTTCCACCGATTAACGGTTGCTTTCTATCTTCTTCTCCTTCATCAAGTTTCCCTACTCAACATCGATCTGCCGCAATCCTCAAGTAAGTTCAGCTATCGTCTCTGTGGCCCGCTACTTACTTCCGCTCCATGTTCTTTATAGCACTCGGTTTCCAAGATCAATTCTTTCAACGAAGGAGAAACTTATTTCGAATGAGTTCAGTCCTCAATCTGATATCTTATAAGTTTGGGTTTCCATTTTTTCGTATTCACGTTTGTGCAGCTTAAATTTTAATGGAAAAGAACGGAACTGGTCTTTCGAATCGTCGACGATTTTTCTGCGATTCAATTTCTTCAGTTAGTTCTTCGAACTTATGTTGGCGACTGGTTTCAAAGCATAAATTTTTGTGAAATTTGGAACTCGCATTAGTGATTGATGGGTATTGGGTATTTTATTATGAAGCGGTACCATCGCCTATCTTGGTGTAATAGGTAACCAATAAGTGAGAACAATTAGAAACGTTCCACGAAGAAATTAAAATGATATGAAATGATTAGTGATTACTTCTCTATTCGGGCGTCAAATATATGTATGTAATTTGGACAATAATTCCATCTTGAACTTGCAGCTTTACTTGGGGATTCCAAAATATACTTTGCTACGAGATTGATGTCATCATACTTTGTTGTAATGACTTGTGGATTCTTTAATAATTGATGTGGCAGAAAATAGCATACCATAACAAGAGACTTGATTTTAATATGGGAATTAAAATAAGAGGGATCAATCTTCTTTTTTTTTGGTCAAAGAGAGGGATCGATCTATTCTGGCATATTATCGCTAGATTTTGGTGCACACCCAATTAGTCTATGCTATGATGAGTAGTTTGCAATAAAAGATATCATTACCGGTATGAGGGCTGTTGCACCTGCACGAGCTACTGGAGTTTTATTACTGATTTTTCAGGACAAAGGTCTCGTGTGCTCATTAGGTTTACTCGGTTCTTGACGTAATCTGTGAGACTCTCTGGCTGGCCCAGTCAGTTATAGAGCATTCATTCCATTGAAATTTTTAATGAGCTTATGCTTGTGAAGCTGAAGTTTGGTTACGACATCTTGTTAGTAATCGGTAAGAAATGGGGAAAAATAATAATCCCCTTTTCATTTCAGGTGGCAATGGAGAAGGGACCAAGATGTTTTAGTTTCAAGCAGAAGCAGGAGTCAAGCATTTCGAATATTGGCAAATTCCAATGTATGCATCAAATCTGGACTTCTAGCAACTTTGATCTTGGTGTCATCTTTTACTTCTGCTACTTGCATCACTATAGTATTTGTTCCCTACACTCACTTGTTTGGTATGATGACTTGTATGGCTGTGCACATTAACTAATGTCGAAGGGAGACTGACCTGGCATGTCCCAGTGAGTCCTGATCTAAGGGTTTGTGTAGTTGACCCCAATATGAGGCGTCAACGATACTTGTTCCATCTGTTTTATGATTAATACAACTGCTGTCTGCTGGAAATAGACAAGAAAACTGGAGTTGCACATTGAAAGCATCTTAAACTCTTTAAACTTCAAGAGTATTAAACTTGATAATATAGTTTGTGTCTAAATTCTGTCCTATAAAGGTTGTGATCATGATCGTTTATATGATAAACATCAACATCAGGCCCTATTACTGCCTTTTGGCACTCTATTAGAAGTTGAGGTTTGTTATGTTCTTGAGAAGTAGTGTATCCCATGGGCCATGGCATACATGCAAACTAATTGGTTATACGCTAAACTAATTCATTTTCAATATGGATCTATGTCATTTAATAATTGGTTGTACGCTAAACTAATTCATTTTCAATATGGATCTATGTCATTTAATATACTATAATGAAATCTTTCTATGGAATATATTGAGTTCTATGACCTTCTGCTGCTAATGTTTATTGCTTCCCATCTTTAGCTTGTGTTAGGATGATAGCCATGGATCCCCCTTTTCTCCCATGGCATACTAATTCATCACTGCCTGAAGATAAATTACCTCTGTTCTTTATGGGATGCTATCTTTCCTTTAATAAAATCTTCATTTTTAATTAATACTACAGGTTTCTTCAGGTAAAGATGGTTCAAATAAGGATGTGATCATGATTGATCCTGTGGAAGCTAAGCGATTGGCTGCCAAACAAATGGCTCAAATTAAAGCAAGGGAGAAGCTCAAGGTGAATGAAATTTTTATCTTGATTTGATATTGTCTGCCAAAGTATAAGTTGCACACAATTTGATCTCTTTCTCGTTTTATTTTATTTCGGGGAGACTGGTTTAGGTGAAATTACATGTTAGATGAAATTACATCTGTCGAACTCTGGTGGATCTTAAGAGGTCCGGTATGTTTTGTTTTCCCCTTACATCCCATAGGAAATTCTGTAATTCAATTGAATTGGGAATTTCTTTTTTTCCAATAATTATTGCCGACCAATGAGAGTGACGACTGGTACTTGTCTGCTGGTGAATTTTAGTTTCCCAAGAACTTGGAAACCTGATTGTAAAATGCCTGGGCTTGTCAGATACAGGAATTTCATATTTATTCTGTTGTATATGTTTATAAGGATATTCATTTCTTTATACACATACATACGCTCAATATTTTTACACGTTTCATTACGTAGTAAATTAGGATACCCATTTATAAGACGCTTTAATGTTATTTTAGAAGTGTAGAAGTTCAGTTAGTCTTTTTCCTCTCACCATTGTGGGAACCAAAATTGTTGGTAATTGCATACTGAATCTCGTATAACCATGCTAATCTATTCAATTAAATCAATGTTGTGACTGTAGAGGAGACGTCTAATTGAGGCAATCAATGGAGCATGGGCAATGATTGGTCTCACAGCTGGCTTGGTTATTGAGGGTCAAACTGGAAAAAGTATTCTAATGCAGGTAAAAATATGTAATTTATTTTTAACACTCGCTCATATCCTCAAGTCATATACACACGGTACTTGCTTGAACACAATCACTCAAGCATAAAACACACAAGTGGAGGAGCATTTGATATATAGTCTACTTCTCTTAGGGCCATTTGGCTTAAAAATTTACTGGGATGATAGGTAAATAAATTTTTCTTATTTATTTCAGTTGGCAGGCTACTTGAGTGCAATTATTCATATTTTTGTGCGGTAGATCCTTCCAAGAGGTGTATGGTTACATCATATTCAAGAACAGCAGATTCTTTCACATTCTTTGCAATCAAACTGTACAAGCTATCCCAATGACATTAATTTTCGTCATATGTATAAAGCCATGCAACGTGCATCATTCAGCTTTCCTGTAACATGTAGCTATCAATTCAGTTGATATATATGCTTCTATTTGCTTATCAACCGGCACTAATTTTCAGTCTAGCAGCAATAATAATGCCACACAGTTCACTGCTTTTATATCAGTTATATGGCCTCAAAAAGAAATTAATTTTATAACAAGAAATGAAACTTTTTCACACTCGGGTTTAAACAACATTCAGCATGTTGGTTAGTGATCTTTTTCTGTCCCCTGTTTAGTAGAGTTTGTAGGTTTGTGAGCTTCTAAATCTTGTGTTTAGAAGCAAGTGACGGGATAGGATTCTCGTTATCGTGATTGATTGGAACTTGCGAAGAATTTTTTTGAATTAACAACGTACTATGGACCTTTCCGACAAGAATCAGTGACCGAAAGGCCCAATCTTGAAGTTGATACCATGAACTATATGACATGCTCCAAGTTTTACACATTTGTCTCGTTTACTCTTCGTAAAGGAAATAAGAAGAAACAATAGACAACAAGATTTATGTCCAGTAATGAGAAAGGAAGAAAGAAATAGACAGTTATCAATGTGCATGTTAAACTAAATTTGCTGATGAAAATATCAAGTGTGGGCGGATGCCTTTTAGATGTGGTTTCCTTCATGGTTTTTACTGTGTGCTGGAATGCTGCTTCAACATTATTTAAGAGAACGCAGCTTACAAACTACTTTTTTTTTTCCTTGGCATGACCTTCTCTTTTATGAAACCAGTCTTAAGTCTTTGTTCCAATCTTATGAAGTCACAAAAAATGAAAAAGCTAGGGAAAATTGATCAAAAATCATCTAAGACTTTATTGTTCAGAAAGACATAAATTGAAGTACCGATTCTGCATATAAAAACATACATGGTCTTTTGACAAATAATTTTGTAAGTAAGAATTTTTCACTGATTTTTCGAAAAACTTAATAATAATAATAATAATAATAATAATTCAAATGGTAATATTGCACCTACTTAATTTTTCAGTTCAGAAAAATCAAAGGTAATGGACCCTTTGGGAACGCAGTGGAAAAGTGCTTTTACCTAAGTTAATGCAAATATATAAAGGAGATTATTTCGTTTTACGAAAAAACTCTGTTACACTGGCTTTTAGGGCTCCCAAAAGTGTTGTCAAATAGGGCCATCATACATCCACATTACATTTGACCCAAAAAGAAAAAAGAAAAGGCTTCGGTTTGAAACTTGACTACAGTAAATTAACTCAGGTAAAAAGAAAAGGTTTAATTTGTTGGAGATAAAACATGACTTGCCGTGTAGAAAAAAGTGTAGAGGATAGCATCACATAAAGCAAGTAACAACTGGAAGTAAGCATGAGTTGAGATCAGAAATTGAATATTCACAGAAATGGAAAGACAAATATGATAACACTAAATACACAAAACTATTAAAGAGAAGCTATAAATCAAAGCATGAGGAAATACATATTGAAGGCCTACTGAGGCATATTCATAGAATATCTAATTTGGCCAAACAAGTCATCAGTTGAGTAATGCACATGATATTTGAACTGCTTTTAGTTTCTTAGGTTTAAGATTACATCAATCAACTTTCCGTTCCCAATAATTTAGTTAAATAGCTGCTACCACTATTCCCTCATTCTGCCTCCAAACAACCCTTTTTCAATTTTCTGGTATCACTTCCTTTTCCTTTCCAGCTTTGATATTCTATAGTGGTATTTTTTTCAGGAGAGACACAACACTCTGCTTTTATTAGCTGATACGGAAAGGGAAAAGAAAAGATTTGATTTTTTTTAGAGGATAATGTGTTATTTTAAGATTTTTTATGAAACTATGTTCCTAAGGTATTGTAACATCCTAGAAGATAACATTTTTATGGGAGGAGGGTAAAGAGAAGACCAAGCTTTTCTTTGTCTCTTTCCCTTTTTCTTGAATGGTTTTTTTTTTCCCAAAACCATGTCCATTCCCAAAATTAAATTGTTGACCAAAACATCTTGACAAAAATACTCTATTTTTCGACCTTTGAGTCAAATATAATGATTTGTCTATAAAAGGGGAAAAATATCAGGCTTATTTAAGTTGACTCTAAAATTATTCATTAATTTTACATCATTATATATATATATATATATGCTTGAGATTTTCAATACTGAAATTTGAAAATTCAAGTTCTGATGAGGTGCCAAATTGATATCAATTAACCTTCTTATATTGTCATTATACCTAAGGAATATATCAACATATATATCTCTACAAGCAACTTTTAACCTATAAAGTTTTCCTTAAATAATTACAACCTAAGATTCAACTTATCGAAGCTTTGGTTTATCAAGATAAAAATAAAAACTTTTATGGCATGTTGGACACCTTTATGGCATCTCAGCCTAGAAAGAACATGAATGTGAATAAATCAAGAAAGAAAGATTAGGAGCAATTAGTTAGGTATATGAATGGTGAGAGAAGGGCAATGTAGAAATTCGTCACATTCCCAGAGAAACTAATACTCTTACATATCATTTGACTAAGACTACTCATAGGATGGGAGGAAACTTCTGTATCTTTGACCAACAACTACCTCTATACCAAGAGGCGAAAGCTGAAGAGGAAAACTATATGGATATCTATATTATGTGGCGTAGGTTCCTTTTAATTATATCGAATGTAGTATTTATTATTAACCGATAAAGTATCATCCATCACTTTAATATTTTCTTTTCTCAGATACCTAATGTCATTTTTTATGATTCTAACACCCTAATCTTATTTACAGTGAATCCAATACCATAATTCATAAATAAGATTAGGATATTGTTATTGGATGTAAATGAAAAATAATATCAGGAAGTACATTATACACAAGAAGCAAAAGTAACATTACATCATAAATAAGATTATGATACTGAATTCTATTTACTAGATGCTACTCTCCATGTTATTCTTTTAGGTTTTGAAAAGTTTAGGTGGGTTAGTTCATAGAAACTCATCAGGATCATAACATACCTTTAGATTCAGAGAACGTTAATAGATGTACTTTTAAATCGTCAATCATAAGATCCTTGTATTAGCATTGAGGTTTAAATTGACAGCCTTAAGGATTTAGTCAATTCCTTACTAATTAAACTAATTTTTATTGACGTTATTGTCGCCTCGAATTAAAAAGAAGAAGAACGATGGGAGAAGGATGTAACAAGTGGGAAGAAAATAGGAGGAGAGTGCATGCACATACACACACATATATATATATATATATATGGCACTAGGATGTAGGTAGGAATAGTTGTTGAAATAAGGAAAAGACGAAAGGGAGAGGGAAGGTGGGTGGAGGTAAGGTCAACAAAAGAAGGAGCTTCCTAGGAAAGAGGCATTGTTGGATGAAAGGCAACAATAAAAAGATGGAGATGGACACCAAACCCATCGAAGCGATATCCAATTTTTGTTTGGAAAAGTTTGTTGCCATTTAAACACCTTCCTT
>JANTPZ010001590.1:0-22505 GCA_025593235.1 Vachellia pachyceras | reverse complement strand
AATAATTCTTTTATCATGTTCCCTCTTAGTTTTCTCCTTGTAAAGATTCGAACTTTCATAAGCATTGAGTCTAAATTCCTCTAGTTCATTAATTTGGAGAAGTCTCTTTTCACCCGCAACTTGAGGATCGAAGTTGAGCTTTTTAATAGCCCAAAAAGCTCCATGCTCTAATTCCACTGGCAAGTGACATGCTTTCCCAAACACCAATCGATAGGGAGACATTCCAATTGGAGTTTTGTAAGCCGTACGATAAGCCCATAAAGCATCATCCAACTTTGTAGACCAATCCTTTCTCGTAATGCCAACCACTTTCTCAAGAATATTCTTGATCTCACGATTAGAAATTTCCGCTTGGCCATTTGTTTGCGGATGGTAAGGCAAGGCTATCTTATACTTAACTCCATACTTCTTCATCAAAGCTTGAAATTGGTGATTGCAAAAATGAGACCCACCGTCACTGATGATTGCTCTAGGTGTGCCAAACCTAGTGAAAATGTTCTTCTTGAGGAACTTCAATACCGTCTTAGCGTCATTATGAACACAAGCAATGGCTTCTATGCATTTTGAGACGTAATCCACACCAACTAAAATGTATTCGTTATTGAAGGATTTAGGAAACGGGCCCATGAAATCAATTCTCCAAACATCAAACAACTCAACCTCAAGCATGCTATTCAAAGGCATTTCATTCCTTCTAGATATATTTCCAACCCGTTGGCATCGATCACACTTCAGAACAAAAGTATATGCATCCTTGAACAACGAAGGCCAACAGAACCCGCTCTGAAGGACCTTCGCAGCCGTCTTTTCTCCCCCAAAATGGCCACCGTATTCAGAAGAGTGGCAGTAATGTAGAATGCCTTCTTGTTCATTTTCAGGAACACATCTTCGAATGAGTTGATCAAAGCATCTCTTGAATAGATAAGGCTCATCCCATAAGTACTTTCTCACCTCATGTAGAAACTTGCGTCTCTGGTGGAAATTCAAATCTGGAGGTAAAACTCCACAAACTAGGTAGTTTACGAAATCAGCATACCACGGTGTAGATGAGACATCAGCAAAGAACAACTGCTCATCTGGAAAGGTTGCCTGTATCATATCAGAAGAATCAAGTTGAGCATCAGTACTCAACCTCGAAAGATGATCTGCCACTTGGTTTTCAGTGCCTTTCCTATCAATGATGTTCAAATCAAACTCTTGTAGCAACAACACCCATCGAATCAATCTTGCCTTCGAATCTTTTTTACTGAGAAGATACTTCAATGCATAATGATCAGTGTAAACAATCACCTTCGTACCCAAAATGTATTGTCAAAACTTTTCACAAGCATAAACAATGGCAAGTAACTCCTTCTCAGTAGTAGTGTAATTTACCTGAGCACCATCTAAAGTTTTGCTAGCATAGTAGATTGGATGAAATAGCTTCCCTTTCTTTTGCCCAAGAACTGCCCCAACTGCATAGTCACTAGCATCAGCCATTATGATGAAAGGTAAAGTCCAATACTACTAAAAATGGGGAGTTATCAGGTACTTGTTCCGTCATTTTCTTAAAGAATAATTCATATCCTTTAATATATGCAGCAGGTTTCACTTAATATTTCAGTCATTTATATTATTTTATTGCTTCTAAAATATATTTAAAAAGTTTTCTAATTTTTAACAATGTTAGTTCATACTAACCATCCCTAATATATAAGGGGGTGTTGGGATTATATTTTGTCCTATATAATTTTAGAATTCATTTTATTTATCACTTTCCCTCCAAACTAATTTATTTAATTGATAAATTGATATAAAACTTAATATTATAAATGGGTACCTTATGGAGATTAAAACATATCCATTATAATTAACTAATTTATTTTTTCAATCTGCCAAATCGTTATGTAGAACTTTAAGTCGATCAAATCATATTGTAAATTGGTACTTGAGGAAAGTAGGACTACTTTGCATGAGTTAAGAAGAGGTTTTTTTTACCACAGAACAAAAGGTGCTTTCCCGATTTTGACCTAAGTTATAAAATAATTTGACTATTTTATCTTTGCTTGAAGAATTTTACATTTATAAAATAAGTATTATATTTAATTAAGGTTAAAGTATACTTGTATTCCTTTATATTTGCATCAGGTTTCATTTTAGTCCTTTAAGTTTAAAAAGTACACTTTTAGTCCATCAAACTTAATGCCATTAGTCTCTCTTAACGAAAATTGTTGACTCATCCAACTTAACGCTGTTATTTTAAATCTTTTTTTATTTTACATAATTTAAAATATCAAATTTATTATATTATTAAATTAAAATTAAAATGTGAGTATGCTTTTTTCAACATTTTATTACACAGTCATTAATTAAATTTGATGAGTCAGCAATTGCCGTTAAGAGAAACCAACGGCGTTAAGTTTGAGGGACTGAAATTGCACTTTTTAAATTTAAAGGAGTAAAATGAAATATGACTCAAACATAAATGACTAAAAGTATACTTTAGCCTTTAATTAAATATTACTTTTCTTCTAAAAACTATCCGTCTTATATTTTATATTGCGATAATTTTGAAATTAAATTCAATTTTAACATGGTATCTTTAAGTCATTAGTTGCTATAACTCCTTCATTTCTTTTCTTTATTCCTACTTTCCTACATACCAAACATCCAATGCTTGACCGGGGGATATGGATTTGTTTTAACCAACCAAACACTTTTTATACATGGTCCATTCGGATCAGCAATACAAGAATGATTTCGCACTTTACAAAATAAATATGTCAGAATAGTTTGTTTGGGAAAGTGTAAAAACCAGTATCTCAATTGAAACCAAACAAACACCTTGAGAAAAATGTCTGCAGATTGATTTTGAGAGATTTGGCTGCTTTGTTCAAATTATTGACATGAGTGCTTTTAGCCTTTTGGATATCAAAACTTTCAACCTTAACGGTTGATGGAGACATTATAAGCATATTTTGGGTGTTAAAGCTTTGATCCTTCTCATCTTTGCTCAAAAGAGGATAATAATTGCACCAACAAGTAATACACTCTGATTGCTCAAACCAAAACATCATCTTCTTCTGCCAAATCTTTTTGCAACGTTCTCTCCCTAGCCCGTCTTGCCTGCAAATACAAAATCAATCAGAACATTTCAAATAAGCACTGCAAAAAAGTTCAGAAGTTTTGGCTAAATCTTAAGAGGTTAAATTGGATCCATCATCCCAAAAAATATTTCTATAGATATTCAGCAGTCTAAAGTAGTTTTTTGTTCATCCAGCATCCTCAATTATTTTTTCAGTGGTAGTTAATACTATAAAGCAATTTTTAATGAAATTTTTTTCTTTAATGTATTTTTCTCAGCAGCAATGAACATTCTGAATTTAGGATACTGAATGTTTATCAGAAAATACTTTGAGGTGTTTGACGTAAAAAAAAATTACTAAATGCTATTGGAACAACAATTTGATATGCTAGATGCATAAAAAATTACTTTAAGACATTAAATTGAAATGGTTTTCTTGAAAGTAAGGATAACAAACCTCCTTCAACCAATCTGTACAGCTTATTATGATCAACAGCACAAGTACTTGGCAAAATGTGCCAGTTGTTATTCCAAGCCAAAGGCCTTTTCCTCTCATGCCTACATAGAAACCCAAGAATGCAGCAAGTGGGATGCCAACAATATAATAAGTTCCAAAATTCACATATGCCCCAATGTGCTGCCACCCACTTCCCCTAGCAATCCCTGTTTTTGGTTAAAAAAAACGGGGATTAGAGTTCATAGCACACCAAAATTCTACGTTTGAATCCAATAAGAATAAATTTTTCAACGTTAATATCATTATTCTTCCTTCTAGTTTGATTGTGTCTTAGTTTTGACCTTTGTAATTTCAAATCGTTAGCTTTGATCCATGTAGTTCCATAAAGACCTAATTTCAATTTAAGCATGAGAATTAAAATCATAATTCGTTTAAAATACAAGGACTATTGGTTGAACATAAACCAAATCCTTAAAAAATCAAAGAGATCAAAGCCAACAATTTGAAAGTATATGAATCAAAATAAAAATTCGATCGAACTATGAGGATTAATATGATACTAACCCTTTTCTCAATAGTTTTTTTTTTTTCATCCAGCACTTCAAACTTTTTTTTAATAGCACTCAATATTATAAAATAATTTTTGGTTTTGATCATAGTAATTTTGAACCGTTGGTTTTGATCTCTGTAGTTTTATAAAGACTTTATCTAAGTTCAAGTATGGACATTAAAATCAAAACCTGTTAAAAATATAAAGACTATTCATTAAACTCAGATGAAAACGTTATAAAACCATAAGGAGTAAAACTGACAATTTGAAACTATATGGATCAAAACCAAAATTTAATCAAACTGCTAAGGATCAATAATGATATTAACCCTTTTTTAGTAGTATTGAAATGAGAGATTTTTACCTGTTAGGGTACCTTGTAAGGAGTCTACAAAGACAGATACAACTAATAGAGGAGCTAGTTTTGTGACATATTCCAGTACATCTGGCTCATTGCTAAAGACATTTCCCAAAACATTCCTACTTGCAAAAACGATTGAGCTCACTATAAGAGCCTCACAAGTTGCTAGAATCCTTGAACATAAGGCAGAGACACGTGCCGCTTGAGGACATCCAGCTCCTAAAGCATTCGAAACTCTTGCACTAAACAACACACAACCACAAGAGTCACCAATGAGAAAGAATTGATTAATTAAATAAAATAAAAGTATTAATACAATTTTTTATCCCTCAAGTTTCTGGTTTTGATCTTTCAAAAGTTAAAATGATCCAAAACTTCATGAAATTACAGGGATAGAATGAAACTTGAGAGACCAAAAGCTATGAATCGAAACTAAGGAAACAAATATTGTATTAACACAATATATAACAATTTAAAAGTCATTTAAGTATGAATGAGAGACTATAAACGAAAGAGAAAGACATTTTACATGTACCTATATTTTCACTCCATTTTTAATTTCCACCTATCCACTTTCATTTCTAAATTAAATCCTTTAATTTTATTTGGTTAGTAACATTACCACGTTAACCCCTATAACTTGACTTTGTTAGCACCGTTAGCCTTGCTCAGAATCTAACAATGCTAACAGAGCAAGGTTAAAATATTTAATTAAAACAAAAAACACATAGGTATTAAATTAAGAAATAAGAAAAAGTATAAGCAGATGCAAAAGGATTTTCCCTTGATAAAAACATATGAATGCATTTTGATGGAAGTTATGTAATGCAAACCTTGCTGCTGAGCCAATTGACTCGGGAATCGAATAGATTGTAACGTTCATTGATACGCTGGACATAAAAAAATTCAAATTTGTACAAAGAATTAGTTAGCAATTATTAATGTAGTAGTGGTTGATAATTCAATGTTCATAAACATTAAAAGCAGGTATAGGGAATTCACAACATTAGATCATCATATGACCAGAGGAACTACATTTTATCTTAAATTATGGAAGTTGAAACAATTAGGAAAATAATATACCATACGGCTAAGATTGAAGTTTCAAGCTGTGGATTTGGTAGAAGGCCAGCGAGCAAAGTAGTCAACTCATATGACCACCACTGGAGGCTGGAAAATATTCAAACCACCAACATAAATATCAATACAATCACACTATACACTACGTATATATAAAATATGTACAGGAAGTCATCTTATTATGTGGGGGAAGAAGAATATGTACCAAGCCATTATAGATGAAGGAATAGCAAAGCGAAAGAATTCTCCGATCCCGTCGAAAAGCTCCATGGAAATTGGAGCTCGAGTCATTGCACAAGAATCAGAGAATTTCATATATAACACAAGTAAGATCACATTCATCCAATATGAAGCACCAATGGCAAAAGCTCCTCCAAAGCGACCCATGGAAGATTTAAAAACCAGTGTCCAACAGAGAGCTAAGTGGAAGCAGATAGTGAATGAAGAAGAAAGCAGAAGAGGAATGATCAGACTCTGCATTAGATAGTATCGAACCAAGGCTTGAAGCGTCGCGTAACCGAAGAGAGCCGGAATCAAGCAAACTGCAAATTTCCCAGCTTCATTTGCAATTAAAGGGTCTTGACCAAGCAAAACCAATAGCTTCCCCAAGTTAAGCCACAGGACACACAGAGGAAGACAACATAGAATAAGACAGAACATGCCAGTGTGTATTTGGACACCAAACTTCTTATATTGCTTGGCTCCATAGGCTTGCCCACATAGTGTTTCAAGTGCAGTAGCCATTCCAAACTGTTTAAAAGGAAGTGCAGAATACAATTATTAGTATTATTAAACATAGGTATAAACCACACAATTAGGTGTGTAAACAGGCCAAACCTATCTTGTAACAAGTAAGCATAAACTTGGCATGTGGCTTGTCATGGGTTTTTTTCAACCTAAGCTTGACCTATGCAAAAGTCTGGTCCGGTTTAAAAGCTCGTTAAAAAAGTTTTAAAAAACTTCAAACAGGCTAACAAGCGAAAGTGCAAAATAGGCCGAAACGTGCCCTTGCTGAACATAGGCCAAGGCTCACACGCCAAAAAATGCTATACTTTACATAATTCCAAAATTACAATTTGCATGATATTATAAATTTATAATATGCCTAAACCAGTATACTGGTTTAATAGACTTCTTAGTGAGTCTAGGTCTAACCTGTAAGTGAAATAGACCTTCAAAAAAGAATGGGCCTGCTTCTATTTCTAAACAAGGAGCCTGTTTGATAAAACAGTGGAAATTGCTTTTACGGTTTACGAGATAAATATGTAAAGGAATTATCTTGATTTACGAAAGACACCGTTGAATGTTCTTTTGAGAACCCAAACGCTCTTCCAACCAGGCATAAACTAGGCCAAGTTAGGTCAAATGCAGCTCTAGCCACCTGACCTATTTCTACCCTCCCATGATACAAAAATGAGGATGCTACTCTGCTGTAATTGGCAAAATGATAAGTGACTTACAATGACGCTGAAGCCGGTAACGGCACACAGAGAGATGGCAATGCCGGTGCTGGACTGAGCAAGTTTGCCCAAGTGACCCACCATCATCAGAGTGATGGTCTGCAGAAAGAAGGTAGAAGCATTCACAACCACCATAGGCCCTGCTACACAACAAACCTCCTTCACTTCCTTAGCAAACACACGCCATGTTATGTTTAGATGGTCTTCTTCGTTCGCCACCTCTATTTTCTTCTCCAATAGAGCCTTCTCCATTTTCCTCCTTCCTCTCTCTCTTCCTCAAAAGCACTCCTGTTCAGACGTGTGTTTGTGTCACTATATATATATATATGCAGTGGCGGATCCAGGATCCTGATTCAGAGGGTTCAAACTATTTTTTTAATAGTGGGTTTAAGATAAATGAGACTTATTATTGATATGTTTTGAGAAGAATTTGAATAAAAATTGAGTGGGTTCAAAATTAACAAATGAGTGGGTGCAAAATAAATGATATAATATTAATATATATACCTAATTTTCTGCTGCACCCCCTCACACCAACGCAGGTCCGCCCTGTGTATATGTATATATGCAAGGTTGAAGTACAAAGTCATGCAAACAAGGATGCATATGCATGTTCTAGTGTTCATGTTCAAAGATCTAGCTACAATTCAGTGTAAGAAACTTTGATAGAATTCGATAGTGAGAGATAGGGAGGAGAAAGACGAAAGTGGTTTCTAAATCTCAAGGATGACTTACCGCTAATGGAATTCTGATATAATGGGATCTTAAAGATGATCCCAAAAAACCTTTGACGTACGGCAGATTTGGAAATGAATTCTAGAGAATGAGAAAATTAGAGGAAGAAGACGAGAGAACGAAGAAGTAGAATTAGATGGGAATTAGTTATATAGTGGCTCTAAAATGACGCGCAGTATATTGGGGTCGGTGAGAGGATCTGCTGAATTCAAAAAGTTGACCTCTAGGCACATTATGATTAGTAGTACTATATCCCAAAATAGTACTAAAACTAAATTATAATAAGCCATGTGTTTTGCTTCATTTGATCCGACGTAATTGTAATAGTTTCTTAGATTAAAATATGTGTGTGTCTAACATACAGTTATAGGATTCACGAGTTTGAGCTTTCAAAAAGATTTTGTATATAATTTTGTCATAGATCATGGGCGATTCCTCAGTACGCATTCACATGTGCCATTACCGGGTTCACATGTTTTGGGGCATTATATTTCTCATCAATCAACAGTATCGTCAAATAAAACTAGGTTTGAATTCATTCATTTGGGAAAAAACAAAACGTACTTCACCATGTAGCGATTCCTCACAACAGCATAATTACGATGTCTCCCATCATAAGCCAACATCCCATAAATAGGATTAATCGGTTACTTAAACTATATCAGTTGAATCATAAAAACCAAAACAAAGCAAAACACCCTTCGCTTAAACGATTCCTTAACCTGCGCTGTTTCTCTCTATTAATATTGCTGTACTTCTCGTTTTGTTTCAGTCCCCCCTCTAGTAACAAGCCTAGCTGCCTTCCACTTAACAGAAAATGATAAGAATTTCTTCAAGATAGATTAACCACGTGTTTTTCATGGATTAACCACATGTTTCTTAATCTAATAGAGATGTATAGCATGTGTTATGGCTAACCAAACTACGAGTCTTTTAATCTTTTTCAACTCTTTCCGTCTATTCGGTTCGGTTTTAAACTCATTTATTAAGGGTCAGGGGTTGTTGCCCCCATGATTGACTTCATTTTCGTCCTTCTGTTAGGAGCAGAGGGCCATTGACAAATGAATGTTGTGAGTCCCGCACTCGGAGGGTTATCTTCAATTTGAATGTTTTTTTTTTTTAAGGTTTTGAGTTCCTCGACTCCAACAACTAGTTTTGGAGGTGTGATTCTTCTAAGGACATCTAATCATTGCGATGGTGCTTTCATTAAGAATCGGACAACCCGAGAGGACTTCCTACGGGTGGGGAAATCAGCCGGAGGCTAAGTGAAACGCCGTATATATTATGGAGCTGCCCTAGCTTTAAGGAGGGTTACCTACAGTGAGATGTCTAATAAAGCCTTAAAGAGCGGAGCATGACCAAAAAAGAGAGAGCAACGTGTTAGAGGAGAATGAAAGAGGATGACGATGGATTATGTGTAATGAATGATTGGTCTCAACTCTCAACACAACAAGGGACCTTTCTAAAAGCTAGAATGAGTTGGGTTGTTTTGGTAGAAGGATTGTATATATCTTCTTTAGCAAAGTGATTGAACCAAAAGGACAAAGCAAAAAGGTAAGAGAGCCAAAAATGATATTGTCAGCAAATAAAGCTAAAGCTAAAGCTAAATGGTCATTCTAGAATTGCCAGGTTAGTGCAAGCCAGTGCTTTTCTTTATTTTTTTCACCTTGGCTAAATACTAAAATATTTTTATTAGAAGCAATCATGTTCGAATATCACCGGACAATAATACAAGCACATATCTCAAATGGGATATCAGCGTAGCCTACCGCCTATTATCATGGGATCACACACTAAGCTAGGATATACTAAGCTGTCATACAGATATGGGCATGTATCATGATGACATTTGTTTCAAGTTTGGTAAATAGGTTTTATAAGTATCAAATCTACAATCCGTTTAGATTAATGGATATTTCAACTTAGATTTATATGAAATTAACAATTTCTAATTAAGAAATAATGACGGAAAGGGGGAGAGAGAGAATTAGATTCGATTGAGCAAGTGGAACAAACATATCAAATCAGATATCCCGCACTACGAATTAATTACTTTAAGGTATCAAGAGTTTGTTAATGGTAGCTACTTCACTTGTCAATAGTGCTCCTCGAGTTATTATCAACAACCTCTTAGAACCTTAGAGTAATTAATTCGCTATCGCAGAACCGAAATACAATTCTCCCAAAAAAAATATTTTAAACTTTTAGTACAGTTCCATTCCATTATTTTTAAGTGTTTTCCAGCAACGAACCAACTCACACGTCTAATCACATCCCTTGCATCCCCCGGCAACGCCAGACCGTAGAACTTGGTTGCCACGTGGCGCTAAGCAGTAATGACAAATCAGACATTATATTCATCCTACGAGGACGTGAAGCAACAGCTCTTCCTTACCTCTTCGACTAAACAGGACGAGATAGGTGGACCAATCACATATAATATGATTATAGCATGGGAAAATTGATATCTTAATTCCTAATTTTTAACTTGAGTATATGCATTTTAACTTGATTCAACTCAGCGACTAGAATTTAAATCAATCTTTGAATTTTGATTTAAAGTATGATTTTACCCATTTTATGCTTCAATTCTTAAAGTTTATTAATTGTATAGTTTCATAATATAAAATAAAGGTGTTATTCTTTTTAATTGTCAAGAGAATGAGTTGCATCAAGTCAGAGTTTCAGGACTGAGTTATGACTAGATCAAAACTATAAATATCAAGTTGCATCAAGTCAAAGTTTAAAGAATAAGTCATAACCAAATGAAAACTATGGAGACCGAGTTGCATCAAGCCAAAATTTAAAAATTGAATTGCAATCAAATGAAAACTATAGTGATTCAGTAACATTAAGTCAAAGTTCATGAATTCAGTTGTATTAAATCAAAAGGTATAAAAATTGAGTTGCACCATGTCCAAATAGAACTTCGCTACAACGGAATCAAAAGTATAAGTTTCAAAACACACACATATGGTGGGCCAAAAAATGGATATATGTGTGTGTATATATATATATGGATATTTCTGTCAATGACTGGGTATGTGGTTGTCGAACAAATCCTCAACATATAATTTTCAATTGGCCGGGCTTGTGATTCATCAGCTGCACATGCCTGTCAATTTACTAAATTGGAGCTTGAAGTCCTTGAAGTTTGAATAAATTGGACGGAAAAATCAAGGACGAGATAGTCAATTCCCTAACCCCCAAAGGCGGCACGGCCTCCCCTCTTTCCTTCCTCCCCTTATCAAACCGTCTTCACACGGGAAGGGAGCGGGAGCACATCTTGCGTGCTCATCACCAAATTCAACCACCAATTTCAACCGTCCTGGTTGATTTTAAACGGCCCTGATTTGATTAAATTTTTATATGTTAAATAAACGTTTATTCTAATATGTAAATTTTAAAATAAAGATAGTCTTATAATTGTTACTCCCCACCAAAATGAATTCATCGTTTAAAAAATGGCGCATGTGCAATATATATACGCTTTAGTTTGCATTTATTTTTATTTTTATCCCCGGAAGAATACAATAGTCAGATTTTTATTAATTATACGGATTGATATTTTATGTAAAATGAAAATTGAAATCAAAAGTGTTTATTTTAGATTCGATGGACCAATCCAAAACAAAGATAAATTCAATGGGTAAGATTAAAGATTGTATTAGCCGAAACAAAATGTTAAATATGAAAGTCAGATTTCAATGGCCAAGATCTCGTCACACTGATGACCATGAGCATGTGGATCCCACAGGAACCCCATGTCCGCCAGGATTCAAGCCATCAAACACTACGGAGAGGAAGAAGTAGAACACACATATAGTGTGGTCGTCTGGCATAGAGTAAAAAAGTACTTTTACGTAAGTTGAGATAAATATGTGAAGGATATTATTTCATTTTACGGAAAAATACGATTGAATGTGCATTTGTCTTTTGAAAACGCTCCGTTAAACAATGCCAATATTTAAAAGAAAAAATCACCAACCAACGAATCAAGCGAGCAATAAAGAATGCATGATCAGCGCAAGGAATAAATAAAAAAATGAACAAACGCGAGCGGAAAGAAAATGGCTGAATAAAAAATGGGTAGAAAAAGACGAAGGAGCTAAGGCGGAAAAAGAAACAGTAGTACCTGCGATTTTTTCTGAAGAAGGAAGAAGCTGCCGCCGCAAGATCGACAAACCCAGATCATAAGGAATAAACGAATTCGACTCATTACTCAAATATATATATATATAGTTATACGCGCACGCGCAAACAGAGAAGTGCGTGCGTGCGTGCGTGTGTGTGGAATTACTGAGGAAAAGGAGCATACCAGGTGTGTACGTTGGAGAAGAAGGGTGGGGTGACCAGAAGGCTGGTGCGGAGTGAGTGAGTGTGTTGTGAACCATGTGAGCGATTTATGGGGCAAGGAAGCGGGTAGGGAGGGGATGTGTGATGTGCGTGCGCGCGCTTGGCGTGAGGGCTATGATTGCTAATTACCCAAAATAGCCTCATCATAGAAGATAGTCAATTTTTTTTTCACTCAAAAAAAATAGCCTCATCACAGAAGATTTCTGGTTGAATATCTGTGATTGCTAATTACCCAATATAACCCCATCACAGAAGAGTTTCTGGATGAAGATCGCATTCAGGAATGATGACCTTTTTTTTCCATTGAGTGAAATGTTTTTATTAATAAAATATTTTAATTATATTTTTTAATGGATATCACATCCAATAAATTTCTGTGGATTATTTCTCTATTTCAGTATCTCATCATAATAAATATATGTGGGGCCCACAAAGATATGGTTATAGCTCTTTCATTAGAGACGGCATATACAACGTGACACTCTATAAGTATGTAGGTATATTTTGTTGGTTTTGATTCCTTAATTTTTTTCTATTTAAAATATCAATATATGTAATTTAATAAAAATATGATTCTTAAATTTAAAAGATTAAAATCAAAATCAAATCGATAAATTTGAGGAAGACCGTCAATTTGATTCACTTTTGACTTTTAATTTGTCTACCAGTTAAATTCACTAAAATGTCCCTCGTAGCTCTAAAGGGGTAGGTTTTAGAAAAAAGGGTATAAAATTTGGAGAAATTGAATGTGAAAGTTTTTTTTTAACACTAAAACGTCTCTGATTCACAATTGAAGCAACTGTTTTGGAAAAAATTACAAATGGACTAGCCTGTTTTGGAAATGATTTTTAATTGTGACAAAAGTATTGGAAATATACCAATTAGATGAATGAATTGGTCAGTGTGGTATTCAAGGGTTAATTATTTAAATTAGAGTGAGCTTGAATTAGAATTGACATATTTAAATAATATATTTAATTAAAATTACAAGATATTTATAGATAACTACAAAAAAAAACCAATATCAAAATATAAGATTTATTATTTCAATACGCCAAATTCAAATCTAAATATAACATACTTAGAACTAAGTTGGGTTTTCATGCCACAAATACAACTATGAAACTTGTCTAAATCTCTCTTTTTATACCTTTATCTGGGTTTTATTTAAAAAAAACAATCTTGCACATGATTATCGTCTTGGTACCCCAAAAAATATAGAAAAATTTATTCTGAGGTCCCGAATGAGGAACTTATTTAAGGAATGATCCCATTGATCAAAATATTTATTTAAAATCCCATTAACAACATGAGGTACAACGCATGCTGTTGTTAATATATAGGACCTTATGTTGTCAATGAGACCTCTTGATAAATATTTTAATCAATGGAATCATTCCTTAACTAAGTTCCTTATTTAGGACCTCAAACTAAATTTCTCAAAAATATAAACGATTATTTTGAGTTCAAACAATTGCTGCTTTGCCACTGGTCATTAGAGGAAGGAATCTCAGGTTCATAAATGGAAGAAAAAACATTGTTCGGATATCAAATAATTATAATGAGTTGTTGTGATTGTTTGGAACTTCGTTCCCCAACGATGTACGGAAATTGGGATAAAACCATATCAAAATTCGTAAAAACCATCTCGAAATTCATAAAAACCATTTTGAAATCCGTAAACTCATTTCTCCAAACATAACCCTTTTCTCCCAATGAAGTTCTCAAACACACACGTTGATTATTGAGAAAACGATATGGTATCATGCCCTTTTAGAAAATCATTAAGAAAATATATTTTGACAGAATGTATTTTTTTAGAATGCAATTATGTTTGAATATGTTGGATTCATAGTACATTTTTTATACAAGGATTCAAAGTACATTTATCCTACCAAAAATTTTTTTTACTCAGAATATATTTTGAAAGAAGGAATTACAAAACAATAGAATCTATAAGCTAACAGATATTTGATTCTAAAATGCATTTTGGACCCAAAAAAAAAGTTGTTGCCAAACTCATGGGTTCGTTTGCGAACATGGTAGAGAATGTTTTTACGTAACCTAAGATAAATATGTGAAGGAGATTGTCCTGTTTTACAAAAAAAACACTGTTAAATGGACTTTTAGACTCCCACGAGTGTTGCCAGGTGTCACGAGGCCATTACTCTCCCCAAAAAGAGCTCTTTTGGCTAGGGGAGAATTTCAAAGTCCCACATCGGAGAGGTTCAGGGGGATGCTGGGCTATATAAACTGACGCGCTGCACACCCTCATAAGAGCTCTTTTGGGGGGAGAGTAATGGCCCTGTGACACAGGGCAGTCAATATCACAAAGAGAGAGAGGTGGGGCCCGCCGCAGCTGTCTCTCGTGAGTCATGAACTAGAGATTTATTCGGGGTAACAGTGACTTGGCCAATGGAGACCCCAGAATTTCAGCGGGATAGGACCGAAATCCGAAGAACGTTTGAAAGTGGGCCCCTCAATTTTCTGTATAGTCGTTTTCAATATAATTCTTGCGATCTCCCAACAAGTTACCCTTGGGTGCGAGTGCAAGAGCACATGTAGACACTGTACATATATTAAGTAGTACATAACAATTATATATAATAGCTACCTAACTTACTGTTAAATTCATGCAAGCGACGAACTAATTAAATTTACAAATTTACTTACTAAATTTACAGTTTTAACGTTCTCATCTTATAAAATCATGTTTATTTACTTTTAAACTCCCGTTAATTTTGATTTGATTATAAATAGTTACTCTATGAATAAACTTTATGAAAATTTCTTTGTTGGGTGTAGTAAACATGAATGTTAATTGATTTTATTTTAGTTATTTGATTTTAAATTTATTTGAAGAGAATGTGATGCAAAAAACCTAAAAAATGGTAAATGACATATATGAACCAATCCAAAATGCTATTTTTAAAATGAAAGGCAAAATATTAAAATACCCTTGAAGGGTAGGCGGGTATAACATATGGGAAATACTAGTGGGATTGATATCCAAACCTAATGTTAAAAAGGGAACATTTTTGCAGTGAAAATGGTAAATTTTCTACTACCAACAAAGGTGGATCCCGTTGTTAAGAATTTATTTATAATTCATAAGATCGTGAGTTTAAATTCAGATGTTGATGGAAGGTTATTGTTGATAAGTGATGTATAAATACATCGGTAAACTCTTTTTGAACATGACAGCTGTCGGATAAATTTTTGAGAGCTCAGTCACCTAAATAATTTTTTTTCTAAAATCAATGGCATATTTTTCCCCAACAATTCAATCACGAAGGATATGTTTTCCAAATATTTTAAGTTATTGATTATTATTTTATGAGTTTCTAACTTTTTTTTAGTTCCATGTGTTACAATTTTTTAAAATTTGTTGACCTTCAACGAATTTTTTTAATTCAACTATAATCGTAGACTCTGGGGCCCAAGTAAATAAAAGGGCCACCCGGCCACCCCAACGCAAAAAGTGAGGCTGACAAATTTATAATATAAATATTTAAAGAGAATTTATCTTTTCCTTCCTGAAGTTTTAATTCAATTGTAATTTAGTCTCTGAATTTTAATTCAGTACAACTCAATCTCTTTACTTTTAATTATGTTATAACTTAATCTCTAAATTTTGATCAACTACAACCCAATGTCTAAATTTTAAACCATTTTATAATGTAATCCCTTATTTAAAAAATATCATATATATAATAGAAGGTTAGGACTAAATTAAAAAATGGTTAAAACTATAAACACTACCAGAAAAATAATATTTAGTGACAGAAAAATCTATCGTAAAATGATTATTTTCCATCAGAAAATTTCTAACGACGGAAAATATTAGCAACCCTCGTTTTAGCAATGGAAAATAGTTATTTAGCGAAAGATTTTCTGTCGCTAAATGGCATTTTTCTGATAGTGAAGTACTAAGTTGCAGTGCGTCAAAATTAAGGGATTGAATTATAATCGGATCAAAAGTTTAGAAACCAAAAAATTAAATTTTCCCTATTAAATGCCCTTACTTTCTTTCTTTTTTTTTTTAAAACCAGAGACTTTATGTGTTTTGATTGGATGCTCCTACCTATTAAATATGAACCATCCAGATCTAATTTGAATAATTGATATTTAATTTTTTTAAAGAAAAAATTATTTTAATGTTTATAATATTTTAACTATCATATTTTTTAAGTAATGATTTTTATTAAAAATTGCTAGTTTAAGAAATCAATTCTGATTTCTCAAGGATTGGGGGTGCTCATCAATTTCATGAGCACCCAAATCGGTTCCTACTTCTAGTGAATCCCTACTTTTCTGATTAGGCCGGTTGTTATTTTTGGAATTACCAAAAGTTCTTAATAAAAAAAATTAATTGCCTAAAAGTGTAACAACAACTTAAAAGCATGCAATAACAAATTTTAGTATGAGAAATCATAAATTACAATAAATTTATACTCTTAACTTATCATTAGAATTTTACGATAATTAATTAAATTCTTTATTTAGGGTCGTCAGTAATTCTTTCTTTTTATTTGGGTGATTTGATTATTGTCAGCTCAAACATTTTTCACATTCAGACAAATTCATTGTGCTTAAGTGGTCGGGATCTCTTCTATGTAATGCGTGTTTGTTTTTAGTCTTTTTTATTCACCATCTTTTGGAGGAATTTTATAATTTACAATTCATTTTTAAATATGAAAACTTACCACCAAGGGAGCATACTTGCTTGGGAGAATTACATTTACATTGATAGCGAATTAATTATTTTAAAGTTTCAGAAAGTTTTTAATAACAAGTCGAGGAGCACCATTGAAAAGTGAAGCATTTACTATTAACAACTTCTTAAGACCTTAGAATAATTAGTTCGTAGCACGATACTTTAAATTAATTCTTCCCACAACTATGATAAGTTGATAATGTAATTAATACTTTTTTTATTTGATAAAAAGTGTCCCGTTTAAAGGCTTACCGTGTAAAGACTTTTCGTCTATTTCAACAAATGTATTTCTTATAATTTATATATATATATAATTATCCTTTTACCGGAAGGAAAGTTACCTACCTCATTAACCAATATTATGTTGTTTTTATTTTATGTAAACGATTAAAAATAATGTATTTATATTAAGGAACAAGCTCTAACCATGCCCGTGACTAGGGCTCTAGGAGTAGGAGTAGGCACCACCATGGTGGCCGCAGGTCATTTTGGCTTTCCCATCATATCATCTCATGACTATATTATTAACAAGTGGCCTTTGAGGCAACAATGACTGAACGATTAGTGGATTAGATTGAGATAAATCTATAATTTAGATGAATCACGTTAAAATAATATAATTTAATAAAAATATTTATATTTAATTATGAATAAGTTAATATTATTATATAAGTAATGTTTTTTTGTGATATATATAAATAATGTTTTGATGTAAACATATTTCACACAACTATTTGATTATATCAATAATAAAATGCAACATTGAGAATACATGTTTATTTTTACAATCCTTCAAAAGTTAAAAGTAACAAAATAATGTAACATTAAAACATAATCACTAATAGTTAGTGGCAGTTTGATTTAGTAATTTAAAATAAAAGTAAGAAATCATTAATATAATGAAAAATTAAAATAATAAATCTGGTTAAAATAGTATAATTTCACTAAAACAAATAATTAAAATCAGATATTTTTAATAAAAAGCTTGATATGGGTTACCATCGGTTTACCTCGGATTACCCAAGTTAAAATTGATTTACCCCGAGTAGCATCAAGTCAGCCCAGGTCAAAAATCATGAGTTGGAGACCTAACCAGATCAGTTATCGGTTTCCTGATCAATCCAATTGGTCTAGTTCAATTTTTAATACACTTGTTTATTACATAAAAAACTACATATTATATAGGTATGTATGTTTGTAAAAATTTTTTTTTTTTTGCCAAAAGCCCTTATTTATAAAGATAAGGAAAATGAACCAGAGAAAGAATAAGTGAAAGAAATAGGAGAATAAAAAAGATTTCTCATAAGGAAAATACTTACGTCAAATGCTTTCTATCAATTATATTAAATTTTTCAATTTTAAATATGATCATGTGTCATATTTTTCATGTGTGTTTATAGTAAAATAGTACATTACAAAAATAGAACACAATATCATTTGTGAATTAGAGAATTTGATATTAATAGATATAAAAAATTAACCTAAATATTATGCCTCATGATATGATGTAAAATAACATTATTTGAAGTGTTTTGATAAAAAAATAATAGAAAAAATGTGTCAAGAATATTGGGGAAAGAATTTAGAGAGAAAATTTTGTTCTGAAAATTTCACGTGGATTTATCAATCAGAAAAACAACCCCCTGCCACTAAAAATTACCCAACTAGTATAAATATACTTCATAATCACTTGAGATCAAAGGGCCTATTATTTGTGAAGTTGCTGGAAAATTCTGTTTACACGTAAGTTAGATAAAACTCCCCTCATATGTATATTTTATAGATTGTAAATCACGTTAAAAATATATCTTTTATTACATATCCAAACATGTATTAATCTCTCACCACTTAACCAAGCTTAGATATAGGTCTGTTTGCGCGAGGATACTACCTTAAAGTCATCTCAAGGGGCACATAAAAGGATGCTTCCTTTCAAGAGTTTCCTTTAAAAAACGAAAACAGTCAGACTTTGTATATGATTGGTGTTTTCTTGTATTAGTTCGTTTTGAATAACGTTGGGGCAAAAAAAGGTTTATTTTGAATAATATTGTACCATACGAAGTAAATAATATATCAAATAAAGCGTAACAATCCTTATATATATATATATATATGCATGCATATAAGTCTAATGTGCTTTTGATATGCCTAGTGTCACGGGCCATTGCTCCCCCCAAAAGACTTTTCATAGGGGTGTGCAGCGCGCCCGTTTATATAGCCCAGCACTCTCCCGAGCCTCTCCGATGTGGGACTTTGACATTCTCCCCCAGCCAATCCATGAGCGACCTCGTTGCCGGGCCATCGGTAACCTCACCGGTGTCCGGATGGTCCACCAGAGATCAAAGGCTCAGGGCTGGCTCTGGTACCACTTGTCACGGGGCCATTATTCTCCCCCCAAAAGACGTCTCATGGGGGCGTGCAGCGCGTCCGTTTATATATCCCAACACCCTTCTGAACCTCTTTAATGTGGGACTTTGACACTATGTTGTTCCACAGCTACACTTTAATGGCTTTCGGCCGTTTTCCTATTGCAATCATCTCACATTAACATTAATTAATTTATATATATCTATATTTTATATATTCCTCGTTGCTGATCACAAGGCTCATATAGATTGATTGAGCATTACGGCTACTTTTAACCTTGACCACTGAAAGTCTTCCTTTCTTACCCCACTATATATTGTCCATTTCATATCATTGCGTACTTGGTATATAACTTTTGTGCAGAGTGTATTAATTACCCTTTTTTTTCGAATCTTAAGATGATTTTTACGAATTTTAAAATGATTTTATCTCAATTTATATGTATAATTGGAATAACAAAGTTCCTAAACAGACACCTTATCGTGCTGTTATTCCTTGTTATTTGTAAAGCAAAAAACAAAGAGCGACAGGTAGAAAGGCCAAGGCCACCGTGTGCACACAGTTGTTAAAAGTTTGTTTTGACGGACAGATATCGTACATATTTAAGAAAACTTTTTTCGAACGATGCACGTAAGTTAAGATAAAAAACATATTGAAATCTGTAAAATAATTTCGGAATTCATAAGCCCATTTCTCCCAACGGATTCCCAAACACATACGTTATTGGATATAGATAGATGGCGACCATTTTGTTTATTTTATCTGTACCCTCGTATAGATATAGATATATATATATGTAGATCTAATGTACTTTTGATACGCAAAGGTTGCTCCACAAGTACACTTATGTGTTTGAAAATTAGTTGGAAGAACGATTTTATAAATTTTAAAGTAAATATGTCAGAGAAAGTTTATTTCAATTTAGGTCGGATTTCAAACATACATGGCCGGCTTTTGGCCTTTTCCTATTACAATCACCTCACATTAACATTAATTAATTTATATATATATATATATATCTCTATGTATATTCCTCGTTGCTGATCATAATTGAGCAACGGCTACTTTTAACCTTGGACACTTGGAAAGTCTTCCTTTCTTTTTTGATAAGTCTTCCTTTCTTATCCCACTATATAGTGTCCATTTCATATCATTGCATACTTAGTGAGTCTGTTTAAAAAAGCAGTGGAGAAATGCTTTTACCATTTACGAGATAAATACGTGAAAAAGATTACTTTATTTTATAAGAAAATACTGTTGAATGTATTTTTGAGGTGTTAATCACTTTGTCAAACAGATCAGCATATAACTTTTGTACAGAGCGTGTTAATTACCTTAATTATTGAGTAGGGACAATAAGGTGAGTGTGTGGACAATAATGTGGGTGGGCAACGTACAATGATGAAGAAACTAGTCAAAAAAGCAGCCATCTTTTCATTTGTTTTTTTTAAATTTTTTTTGCCAATTTTTGTTTTTTTAATTTTAAACCATTAGTAGTGAATGAAAAATCCAAAACCTGGTGCCTTAAAGAATGTTTTTTTTGGTTGAAAACATTGCATCCGCGACTCATGAGTCATGATGGTGCTTTCGCTTTTGGAGCCTTTCATGTATATGTTCTATTTCTTTTTTTTTATAAAATAAAAAACCAACATGACTGACCTATGTGTTTTTAAATTAATAATTACTCTTTATTAAACTTAGTAGATTCTAATATTAATTTTTAAAAATATATTAACATTAAAATATTTCTAACTGACAAAAAAAATCTAAAGTATATATTTAGTTTTTTTAAATCTAAATCAAGTTACAATTTAGTTTTTAAAAAATACATTTTTAATCATTTTGTCTTAATACTATTAGTTTTGTTTAACGGAAAATATGACTCATCAAATTTAAATCGTGATTTTAAAATTAAATCATCGCAAAACATGCTTATATTTTAAAATATAATAATGATTATATTGAATGCATAAAAATTTAAACAATTTTATCAGTATTTAATTAAATAATCATTATTTACATTTAATGAGTCATCATTTTCTATTGAATAAAACTAATGGTGTTAAGATAAAAGAATTAAAAGTGTAACTTAAATTTAGATAATTAAATTGAAATTTAGTTTAAACTTAAAACACTATATATATATAGTTTAATCAGAAAATTAATATGTTAAACATTTCAATATTTCATATGTTCCACACTTCAAAAAATAAAAGAAGTGGAAGCATTCCATCTACGTGGTGGTATATAAGCCTCACATTACATGCGCTCTTATTGTCTCCTACGCAGGAGAAAAAGAAAAACATTGACCTTAGACTTACGTGTCAAAACATTATGAAAAGTGATATTTTGGTTTCCAAAAAATAGAGATAATTGTGAAAAATTCAATTGTAGAACGAGATCTACACAATGTAAAGAATTAGTTGAATTTATGTAGTGTGGAAGTTCATTACATGTCAAGTTCAATTGTATAATGTGAAAAACTAGTTGTACTTGCTTGTTAAGAAATTTTATAACTAACATTCTATGATATACAACTGAATTTTCATATTATCGAAATACAACTGACATTCTATATTATACAAATCTCTTTCTTGAATTAATTTATCGATGAAGACTTTTCCCCAATTTTCTCAAAAATAAAATATGTATCCATTTTTTTTACCTGAAATATGTATCCATTAATTCAAAAACAAATCAAAAGGTGGGCATTTTGAAACCTGCAGTTCGCCAACCCGCCAACCTTTTTATTTTTTTAAAAAATAAAAAATAAATTCTTTTTCCTTTTTTTACCCAATTTTTTTCTATAAGATTGCATATTTATGATATTCTCTTTCAAATTCTATGAATAAGTGTTCAGTAATTTCCTAAAAATAGAGTTTAATATTACTTTTCCCTTTGTAAAAAAATATTAGGATGAAAAAAATGTAAAAAAATACATAAAATATATATTTTTTTCCAAAAAAAATAAAAACGGGTTAGGTGGGCTGGTCCGCCAACCCGCGGGCTCAGCCCGCCTAACCTGCGGATTGAGGGTGGTGGGCTGGCTTTTGCCAGCCCGCAGTTCACCTATTTTGATGGGTTGACAGGTTGGATCCACGGGCCTAACCCGTTTTACCGGCATTATCGTAGACGATACAAATCATAAGATCCCATGCCATTTGGTCAAAAAGAGGCTTTAGCATTTACCTAATCCTACATACAAAGTCCAGCACGTGTATTTTGTTTCAATTATTTGTACAGTAGTTAATGTGAGTGTTACTTGATTTTTTTGAAATGTAAAAAAATTAAATAAATTATTTAACTATGACATATATTTTAAAATATTAATGTAAATCATTAGATTAAATATCAATTT
>JANTPZ010001588.1:0-19062 GCA_025593235.1 Vachellia pachyceras | reverse complement strand
CTGGAGGGGTTTGGAATCTAACCGTTTTCCTAACATTAGCTGCAAATGTGTGCTTTTGACTCTCCTGAAAAAACAAGGGTATTGGAACCTCTACTTAATATGCAGTATGACATTTCCCCCAATGGTTTTTTAATGCAGGCTGTGTTATGGCACACAGATACCTTAAAGCAAAAGGCCACTTTAGAAGAACATTCATCTATGATCACTGATGTCCGTTTCAGTCCAAGCATGCCTCGCCTTGCAACATCTTCATTTGATAAAACTGTCAGGGTTTGGGATGTCGACAATGTTAGTACTTCTCTTCCATTTTACTCAACTGTCTTTTTTTTTTTTTTCAAATGTTCATGCAATGAAATCTAATTAATGGAGGATGATGGTCTAAATGATTGTTTCATCTATACACAAGGTTGATAGAGTTCTTCCTTTCTTTTACACGTAGATGTGAGTCTTAGGTCTGATATACTTTTTTTTTGGGTGAGAGATCTGATATACTTTTAAATGTAAAGATTGGTGGTATGATTGTGTTTGTTCTTCGTTGTTGGCATTTATAGAATTACATCAACTATCAGCCAAATTGATATGATAATAAAGTCTATCTATGACTGGCTTATTGTTCATTTGTAGTTCCTTTTTGTCTAATGGCATTGTGCCTTTTTACATTGCTATCCTGCTTGAGCTGAATATATTAATTTGTCCATAATGTGCAGCCTGGATATACAATTCGCACCTTTACAGGACATTCTACATCTGTTATGTCATTAGATTTTCACCCAAATAAGGATGATCTGATCTGCTCATGTGATGGTGATGGTGAGATACGTTATTGGAGTATAACCAATGGGAGCTGTGCTAGAGTCTCGAAGGTAGAATCTGAGTTGTTATTTTTTTTTATGCGCATGGCATTTGTTTTATTGTTGTTTATGGTTTACCAGGGTTTTCTGCACTAAATATTATCTTGCTGAATAGGGTGGCACTGCCCAGATGAGATTTCAACCTCGTATGGGGAGATACCTCGCTGCTGCTGCAGAGAATGTTGTCTCTGTACTTGATGTGGAGACAGATGCATGCAGATATTCATTGCAGGTTTCATTTTCATGATATAAGATGCATTTCATTATCTTTTGCAGAAAAAATGTTTATCAATCAGGCATGCATTTATGCTTGAGTCGTTCTAGGAAAGACATTATTATTAGTGTTTCAGTCGGAATCTCATACTTCTTTGCGATTTGTCTATTGTTTCTGTGGTGGTGTGTTGTCAACGTTGACTTTATCTTTTCTTTGTCCGGGGAATGAATGGTTGTCTATTGCTCTGTCCCAGCCCAGGATCACTAACTTCCTCTTTTGGAATATTATGATACTATGATTGTAGGGACATACAAAGCCAATACATTCTGTCTGCTGGGACCCTACAGGGGAATTACTGGCATCTGTGAGTGAGGACTCAGTCAGGGTTTGGACTCTTGGGGCAGGAAGTGAAGGAGAGTGTGTTCATGAGCTAAGCTGTAATGGCAATAAGTTCCACTCCTGTGCTTTCCATCCGACTTATTCGTCCTTGCTGGTCATTGGCTGTTATCAGGCAAGTTACATTCTGAATCTCGTGGTTGCTATGAAGCTCTATCCTTGCGGTTTTGTTTTTCCTCTTCCATATCCTGTAAATGTCTCTGGTCAACAATAAGAGTGTAACTCTGACTTGGTACTCTTGATAAATGCTTGGCATGAGCAGTCTTTGGAGCTTTGGAACATATCAGAGAACAAGACATTGACCCTATCTGCTCATGAAGGTCTCATTGCTGCCCTGGCAGTGTCTCCAGTGACTGGTTTGGTTGCTTCAGCTAGTCATGACAAGTTCGTCAAGCTCTGGAAATGACCTTATGTCGTGTCTTACCGTGTTGTAATTCTTGCAATTTGGAAATAGGTCTCACCACTTGATTACACGCGTCTCAATTGCCCATTACCCACTTTTCTTTTCTTTCGCCTTTTAGTGGATCCGATCTTCCATGTAATTTTGGATGCTAAGGTTTTTCTTATGTTGCATCTGTCATATATACTGCGGAGATTTCTACATCTGCATTGTGCGTCATTGTTGTATTTTCAGCTCCTTTTTTTTTTCGGGCCACTTGTATATTCCAGCTCTTCAGTGTTATCGGTGATACAGTTGGTTAATCAACACTTTAATTGAGTAGTTAGTTATTATTTCCTGTCCGACCAAGTTGACTTTTTTAAAAAAAAACAAGATTAAAGAAATTAAATAAATTGTTTTAAAGGATTCATGTTTATTCTTTTTCTTTAAATTAATTTACTTTATTTATATATTGATATATAATACAATTATGTGTCAGTAAATATTTTTAAGTAATTTAATTTTAATGCTAGGTGTTGGAAATAATGTTTATATTTAAAAAAAGGTGCGGGATTCCTACGTGCCTCTCTTTTTTGGAACAATTAATAAACATTTGGGCGCTCTTCTTCTAGCGGAGAATGGCAGGGAATATAGAAAGAACAATAAATCATGAATTTTATCGAAGTTGAAAAAAAATTAATCAATGGCTATATTTATCATTTCAATGCATTTCAAAATTTTCTTATATTTAATTAGTCTTTCCATTTCAAGTGCATCTGCGCATCATTGATGATGTTTGGATCATTCATCAAATCTAACCTGAATGCTCTAAATTTAACACTTTTGATAAGTCACTTTTAAATAAGAAACTCATTTTTAGAAGTCGCCGAAATAAAAGTATGATTTTTTTATTTTACGTATATTAAAATAAAAATTAGATAAAATTTGGACCGTCCGAGAAATCAATCTCAATGTTCCTTATTGGTGATGAGCACATTGTAGTCATCAAAATGATGAGCACAGGATGTGTTCCCAGTCCCAGGTAACAGATCCTTAATCTTCAACACCTTTTTTTTTGCCAATAATCTTCAACAACATCAAATTGCATAAGAATATCCATAAGCACTTCCACTCATCGTCACACGATGCAGCACAGATATGAAACCTTCCCTTCAGTCTCAGATCCTAGCTCAAGGGTGCAAATCATTTTTTGAGAAGATAAGTAAGACTTATTCTTAACATCTTTTGAAAAGAATTTGAGTAAAAATTCAGTGGGTTCAAAATTAACAAATGAGTGGGTGTAAAATAAATCACATAGTACTAATATATACCTAATTTTCTGGAAGTAAGGGTACGGCTACACAAGTAGATCCGCCGGTGCTTCCCTTGCACAGTATCTCAACTATATATGTCACCCACGTTCACCACAAACGCATCTGGATCCCGCTGCACCGGAACCCATCCAATCGTTTCCCTGAATATCTGCAGGCCACTGTAGAAAATAGTCCATTGTATATAATTGTAATTAGTCTATTAGGCCTTAAGCCCAGTGAACCTAATGAGCCAATTTGCTTATACTATATAAGGACTACCCCTTTGTAATTCACATACAATTGATTCAATAACATTTTTCTTCATATTATTCATTTCTTGCTCACCCACTCAACATGGTATCAGAGCCCAGGTTAGTTTCCTGGGTGAGAAATGTTGAAGTCCATGGTGGTTCTTGGTATTCCGGTAGAGCAATCCAGTTGCTTTCTTGGTTGAGCATCAGCGCCTCCATCCACATCAAAATGGCTTTGGTTCACCGATTCAAGTGCTCCTTCAAAAATTCTGATTCAATGGGGGACTCGAACAACATTCGTCGAGTTCGGCAAAGGGAGCCGATATTTTGTAGATTCGCACCGTAAAAAAAAAAAACTTGCAAGAAATGGAACCACACTGAAATCTTGTTAATTGTGAAAACAAGAAATGCCATAAAGAATTTGGGAAGAGACGAACCTTTTACTTCCTCATGGCAAACTGAAAATTTCCAAAGGATGATCCTCCTCCTGAGACGAGTGAAGAAGCCAGCAAGAGAAGGCGCACCTCAGTCCAAGATTATCAAGAACGCAGTAACACTGAAGCAAGAGTCCAGTATACGTTAGAAAGCCATAACCGGCGATGGAAATGAAGTGAAGAATGCAATCTTGGTGTAGTCTTGACGTTGGCAAGAGAGAAAGAATTCCTGGGTTGGGTCGAGAATCGTTTGATGAGCGAATGCGATAGTCAGAGGGTGATTGATTCTCCCACTTAGATGGAGCTACGGGTTGCTTCGGATCCCAATCTCATACAGGTCAGAGATGTGGCGGCAAACGTACAAGAGTTTAGTCCCTTGATGAAATCATTTCTATTGTAGATAAGATTGAGAAGCAAGTAAATGAGGTTGAACAATTCTACCAATCCACTTCTAATATTCAAACCATTGGCAATCCCAAAGGTAGTTCACTTGTTAGAAACAGGGGACGAGAGAAGCATCTTATTAGTGCTGAGAAGCAACAGCAAAATGCATTGCGTAAGGAAGCAGCTGCTGCAAAGAGAATGCAAGAGCTCATGCGCCAGTTTTCCACAGTATTCCGTCAGATTACTCAGCACAGGAGAAATGGTTGCAACTGTTGCCGAAAGTTGCTGAAGAGAAAAAAAGGCTGCAAGAGGAAGAAGCAGAAGCAAATTTGGATATGCAGCTTGCACGGGAAGCCACTTATGCCTATTATTGGCTATGGATTAGACAAGAAGACTAGGCACTATCTCCCAAATGGTTTCAAGATTTGTGTAAAAAAAAAAATCCATTATCTTTCAGAACATTTGTTCGCAGGTTGAAGTTCTCGGAAAAAAAAGAAATTCTTGTACACTGGATCCACTTTGTTTGGTTGCTCCATGCTTGATCAGGGAACAACAAGCTGCAGATTCTTATTATCAGGAAGAGGTGATAATTAATTATTTTTTGATGGGTCTAGGCGAGACCTACAATCAAGCAACAAAAGAACACAAGAAGGCACACCAACAAAGCTGTAGAGGTAAGGGAAGAAAATGATCCACCCTTCAATGACTCATTGCCACAAAGAAGGCACAGCAACAAAGGCTGTAGAGGCAGGGAAAGAGGATCCACCCTTAAATGCACTCATTACCCAGAGAAGGCACAGCAACAAAAGCTGCAGAGGCAGGGGAGAAAAGGATCCACCCTTAAATGCACTCATTGCCATAAGAAAGACATAGCAATAAAAGCTGTAGAGGCAGAGGGAGAAGAGAATCCACCCTTAAATGCACTCATTGCCACAAAAATAAGAGAAAGGCACAACAACAAAAGCTATGAAAGTGAAGGTGAAGGCTAAAATGATTCAAATAATGTGGTAACACCAGAATCTTATCCAAAAGGAGTAGGATATACAAATGAAATTGTAAAGCAAGTTAGGAGTTTTGTTAATTTGTATAACTCCAAACTTGAGGGGGAGTGTAGAAAATAGTCCATTATATATAGTTGTAATTAGTCTATTAGGCCTTAAGCCCAGTGAGCCCAATGAGCCAATTTGCTTATACTATATAAGGACTACCCCTTTGTAATTCACATACAATTGATTCAATAACATTTTTCTTCATATTATTCATTTCTTGGTCACCCACTCAACAGCCACCGGCCTGGATCTCCTTCCCCGTCTGGGTTTGGTGCAGGAGTGTGACTGTACGAGTTCATTTGAAGTGAAAAGTTATCATCACTACTCATAACCCCCAGTAGCTCCGGAATTGCACCCACCACCACCTTCTCTGCTACCATCTTCAATTGCTTCTGAATCTCTTCCATTGTTTCACTGCATGCATCTGTCAGCAAAAAAAAAAACAAATAATACAGTGTAAATGCGTCCATGAGTATACATCATATCGTTTCGCTATGCCTGCAGGTGCAGTGGGTCCACCTTTGAGCGATGGCCAAACCAAGAAATGAGATCCCTCGTTAACCCGTCCTAACCATTACACATCAATGAGGCTTCCCCTTTCAGAGGTAACATCAATGAGTACTTAGGAGTAGGGGGTGGTAAAGCAGCCTGCAAGATGGAGAAATGATTGATAGAAATCTATGAAATATGATATCTACTAAAAAATAATTAAAATATTTTTATTAAAAATTCGGGAATATCTGTCGAGGAATTGATTCGTTTGACATTTTCCTATTTTTCTCTCCAAATTTCCTTTTCAAATTGACCCGGCTTTGCCGCAAAAAAAAAAATCTCCGGTTGCCTTCCGGTGGAGTGTCTTCGAGAAGGTATCTCCTCCTCCTCCATTGATCTTCAATGGTAAATTCAGAGAAGGGGGAGAAAGAAATTGTGGTCGTTATCAAGTCGAAGAATGCCTTTATCAAGTCGCCGTCGGAAATAAGCGCCCATTCTCGCTTCAGTTTGTGGCGAGTATTAACATTCTGCCTTTCTACTTCATGGCCGCAAAGTGGTGGATATTGGGCTTTCCGTTCAAGGAGGCCGAAGGCATCTACTTCCATAGAAATCTCTACATTCTGAGACCATCGAATATTACCATCTTGAATCAACCAATGGTCGAAACGGCCAAACAACAAATGCAAGCTTTTCCCCCGTTTCGATTCAAGTTTCTAGTTGAGAAAAGTGCTTCTACTTTTTTAGAAAATCATATTTATATATATTTTTGATTATCTCAACTTTTATTTGACTTTAAAAATTTAATAATAAACCTTCTAAATTGCAAGTGCACATGATTTCTATTTGCAAACATCGTAGACCACTGTATGGAAATTTAATTGTTATTTTCCATGTAAATTATGGGTTTGTTTGGAAACACAATAAAGAAGTTCTTTTACATAAATTGAGGTAAATATATAAAAGAGATTATCTCGTTTCACAAAAAACATTGTTAAACGTGCGTTTGAGCTCCCCATAAACTCAACCAAACAGGGCTTATATTGTAAGCACTGTTGCATCCATCTTGATACGAACATTTTGTTAGGGAGAAGAGATGTGTGAATTATTTCCTTGTGGGCTCCACATCAATCTTGGTATGCATTCTGATTTAACGGAAAAGTCTAAAACCACTTCACACACATTTGATAAGATGAGGATGACAGAATGAAGCTCATGACAGGATTAATAAATTATAATATAACAATGAGAGAAGAAACTTGTCTTTAACTGCACAGATCCAAAACCAATCATCCATCCATCAAATCCATCCATCATTACGCTCTTTTCTCTTGAGAAATGGGATCTAGCTCGGCTACTTTAACTAGGTTTCTTCAGGCATCTTCTTTAGTTGCAACACTTGCTTGAGGTCGCCCTACTATCAATCAGGGTTACATTATTCAGTAACCAATTGAAGGAAAAAAATTATGGATCATAAAAAGTGTTTGTAGTTGAGGAAATACTTGTAGTGATGCGATCAACAGATGGAACAGCATGAAGCTTCCCAGTTTGAGCTTCTGCAGTTTCATGAAGCAGCTGCTTCAATGGAGGCTTGGGTGAGCAAGTGCTTGTGGACCAACTTCCTCCATTTGACCCTGCTAAACTCATTATAACATCTGCCTGCATACAGCTTCCATCCATATCAGTTGCAATAGCTAGAACAAAATAAAGGAACAAAACTATGCCCAGCACCAAGCGATTAAACACCAAGACAAGGCGTTCCAGGACACTAGCTACTACCAAATCAGCAAATAAATTGAAGATAATAACATATATTCGAATAAAAACACACAGAAAGACAAAAGCACATGAACATTCTTGATACTATAAAACTTGGAATTCCAAACCAACTTTGTCAGGCACCAACCAACTTGAAATATAGAAATGCAAATGATTAAAATTATACAGCGTGCTCATCAATAATTTGTACTGAGTATTGCCATCAAAGTGCAACTGAAGCTTTAATTCCTTTCCACCAAGAAAAAGAAAAAAGTTTCAATTCCTCTGTGGCGTGAGTGGCAGTCCGGCATTATAGTTCACTACCAACTCCCACATGCCACCCATTTGGAAGTAAGATTCATCTTTTCAGAAGTTGAATCAAGTAATTGACAGACAGTTTCTGCAATCACGTCCATGCGCAAAAGCGGCATTGGATGCATCTTGGTAGTATTTAACATTAACAAATCACTTGCTTATAGCAGGCCATAATTTAAAAAAAAAAAAAAAGATTTACCAAGCATGATAATTGTACCAGTAATTGCAGATAGTTACCCAGTTTTTTTTTTCCAGCAACAATTACATATTCAACATACACCAGATTGTGCAGGAAGTAGCTAAGTAAATTATTGCACCAATAGGATCAACATAGCTGCAGAAAGAGCTTAAAATATCAAGACCAGACATCTTTTCCTATTAAATCAAAATCACTGAACAAATTCCTGTGTTTAAACGTTTCATGAATGGGGATCTGAAAAAGCTGTTGCCTCAACAGTTTCATCATAAGAGGAACGACAACCATAAAAAGAAATTCTAGAGTAAACTATACAAAACAGAAATACTTGCCTGGAACAGTTCACATATATAAAACAATTTCAGGCCTACAAATACTAAATGCAATAGAATAATATCACTACTAGTAACCAAAGGTCAGACCTTATTAGGGTGGACATTATCAAACACATGAGCTTGACCTCCATAGAATATGGTCATCTGGCAGCTCGCAGATCTCGCCTCATGCTGGCTGTAGTCAACCACAAATGCAAATAATCAGTCTTGTTTTAACACAATGAAGGAGTTGAAAATAAATGGCAACATGGAGTACAAACTGGACAAGTGTATTCACAGTATTTACCTCAGAGGAGTGGATGATTCTAAATCATTTATATTCATCACAGGCCTTGGCCTGCCTCCACCAAGCACCACTGCAGATGGAGTTTTCTCAGTGGCAGCAGTTGTGTTGTTTATAGAGCTCAAAATTCCAGCGCCTTTCATTCCAGTTCTAGATCCTTCATCAGCGGCTGATTGAGAGATAAATGAAGGACCAATATTGGTCTCCCTGGCCTTGTTTGAAGCTATCTGATGTACCAAAGGTGTTAATGAAGCCCCACGAGGTGGATGATGCCCCAAAGGGCCAACATTCATAACAACAGACCGTTCCCATCTATTGGCATCAAACTTAGATCCAGTAAGAGGCTGAAACGTCTGAGAAGCTGAAGATGGCTTCAGGGACTGCATGCCATGAAAAAGTTCATCGTCATTAGATTTTCTATGATGCTCTCCTCCTGCTGCACTCCGGAACATCTAAAAATAAACACAGCTCAACATCAAAGAATAAAAAACATGAAAATTATTGGCAGCAATTGTGAAAGGAGAAGAAAAATTTTCATAATTCATACTTTCATCAAATGCGAGTTCTGAATGGAGTCAGGGACCATTTGGAAGGCGTCTCTGGAGGATCCCATTAAAAAGTGGACTCAGAATTACTTCTCTTGTTTCCTATTAGTCTGTTGCTTAGTCCAGTGTCGGAAATATCGCTCCTAGGTCCATAAAATGGAACTCCCTCTAGATGATTTCCTACCTGTCTTTCTATCAAATCGATGAGGAGAAAACATCACACTCTTTTAGAACTAAAATACCCAAAAAAGACCACAGAAGCTTTCCCTATGTATTTTCATATAAAAAAAAAACCAGAATGAGGACCAAGGATCTCCCATTTTGGTTAATGAAATATCAAAATAAGTAATAACCACAACAATACGATAATTTTGTGAGGACGAATGGTATCATCATCACCCAATTCACAGGTGTTGACAGACACGGTAGTATGCCCAATAATTTTTATTGTTCAGATTTCAAACTTGGTATTGTCTTAGCAGGCATTCAGTTCTCTTCTCCACATGTATTTAAAAGCAAAAAAAAACAAAAGAAACAAGATATTGAAAGTTAAATTATGAACAAAGAAACCTTAAACTAACAAAACCTTCCAGAAAATGCTCTTACTGACACCAGATAAATGCTTGTGAGAATAATGAAAAGAACTTTTAAGAGGGAAAAAGTTAAAACAAATTAAAACACGCAAATATACAGTGTACAGCAAAGGATGACCCAACATATATTATTACCCGATCGATCCACTACAGTTCAGACCTCACTAAGATCAGTCCATCAGAAAGAGTCCATGCTATGAAGGCATAAGAAAGAGAGAGGAAACGGATGGCTAGAACACATAGTAAATGAGAATCAACAGACACACACAAAAAATCAGGTCTTAGCGCAAAAAATATCTGAACCCCACCTACCCATCCACCGAAATGCTGGAATGACAATATATGTTACAAAAGAAGTTTACTTTTCCCCTTTATCCTGCAATAACTGAAAATTTAAAAACAAACGGGGGACTCACTCACCACAGCCGATGTCGGATGTAGTTGAGAAGGGGCCACGACCACCACCAGAAGAGGCGGCAACGGACACCGACGCGGAGGACGGTGACGCATCTGACAACCTCAAGTTGGCGGTTTTGGGGGCCGAAACGGCAAGAGAATCGTTGGGCTTCGAGCCCAGAAAATCATGGAAGACAGCCTTCGCTAACTGTTGGCTAGTGCTGTTGTTGTTGCCATTGTTATGCTGAGCCATTACTAGCGCGACTGTAGCACGGCCTTCTCGCCCTCCATTGCTGCTTCCGCTCAACACGCAGAAAGACAGAGAGATGTTAAGCTGAGAAGAGCACGATCCCCATAAAAGATAAACAGAGGGAATCAGAATCGTTTAGGCTATGTTTGGTTTGAGGGAGGGGAAAGGGATGGAATGGTATAAGGTTACCTCGTTTGGTTTAATTAGAGGGGAAGGAAAGGGAGGAATTTTTAATAATATTTTGTTTGGTTCAGGAGGGGAAGGGAGGGAAGTTAATAACCAATTTACCATTTTACCCTTATATATTGATTTATATTTATTTATTTATACAGTTTATTGAAATTAGTTTTCACTCATAAAAATTAATCACTCATTCTATTTAATTAATTGAAATAGTTATTAAGGTACTTCACTCATAATTTACTTAAATAATTAAGAAAATGATTTAAATAATTTCTTTTCTTCATTCTCTGCCCACATTGTTGCTTCCCAGTATTTTAAATAAAGTAAAACTTATTCTCAGGAACTGGAAAAATGAAGACCATAAAAATTTATTCTCTACCCACATCACTCCTATTCACGAACAGTAAAGTAGATATAAAGATTGAAAAAATAGAGTGTGGGGAGTTGGACAAAAAATATTGAGGATATATTAGTCATTATATTTTACATCCCTCCAAAAAACCCTATTTTGGAGGGATGTAAAATGAGGGGAGGGGAGGGATAGGGGAGCCAAATTTTAGCTTCCCTCCCCTCCAATTTTTCATACCAAATGGGGGGAGGGGATCATTTTTCTTCCCCTTCCATCTCTTCCCCCAACCAAACAAAGCCTTAATGAAAGAGAGAGAATGAGAAAGCAATAAAAAGCAAAAGGTTCTCTAGGCTACTGCCCTCCTCTGCTCAACTAAATAGGCGCATGTCTGCCTGTCTCTCTCCCACCTTGCCCCATGCTGTCTTTTTCCTCAATTTTTTTATTGAGTTATAAGCAGAAAATCAATCATTAATATCGCTGGTCAAGAACATCATTGAACTTAATGTAATATTATAAAAATGAGATAGTAGATTTTAATAAAGTGAAAATTGGAAATTAATCTCGATTCAAGAATTAATTGGCTACCAGATCGGATGAGAGAGGATATAATATTTAAAGAAAAAATAGAACTATCCATAAAATATTGTATAAACTTGATTGCCTGCTTAAAAAGGTCAATTACATATTTTTATATTGTCATTCGCACTTTGCAAAATGGCAAGTTTACAATTGAGTTTCCCCCCAAAGGCGCAAATGTGTTAAGTGGTGAAATATGCAACTGACTTTCGTACATATGCAAGTAAATTTTCACAAATATATATTGTAGTACATATATAACTGAACTTTCACAAAATTACAAATGTGCAGAGAATGAAAATATGTAATTGAGATTCATACATATGCAATGGGGCTCCCACGATATTTGAAGTGTAGATTTATCTTTCCTTTTAAATGTTATACATCCCTATTTGATCATATCTTTATCACCAATTGAGTGTTCAATTGGTTATTTATCCCAATTTCCCTTTAATAAATCATGCAGATCCACCAGCCATCGATATGCCAATCTGTGCTCTTTTGGTTTGTTTCCTTTTCTCTTTTTGGTGATAAGGATCTCCTTTTCTGATAACATTTTAATACAATTTGAAATTCTAACTAGATTTGACCTTAGACTTGGAATAAATTTTTTCCCCTTTTCCTCTGATATTGAAATATGGAGACTGTTGGCCAAAAAATAATAGGGAGTTTCGGAATGACATGATAATTTGGACAAGCCTCTTGTAAAGCAAAGGCAATAAATGGGTGGACCGCCTTTATAAAAGTTCAGTCCACAGGACTTTTTCCTTTTTTCATGGGATAGGTATTGCTGACCTAAAATTTTAAATAAGATTCAATCCAAGACGGGTTGAAAAAATGGGCCAACTCGCATGTGACGGGCTGATCCATCCCAACCCGTGGGTTGAAGGGGTCTGCCTCCAACGAACTGCTACTGTAGCAGCTCGCTAACCCACCAAAAATGATATTTTTAAAAAAATTAAATATGATAAAAAAATTTCTAACAATCAATATTATTTTATTTTAGCCCCAAAAATAACATCATCCTACTATATCTTTTTATAATTTAATAATGTATATAAGTATTAATATTTTGTTATAATTTTAAATATATTGTTAGACAAAATTGATATTAAAAAAATTTTATATTATTTTTAAATGTATTAGGTAATGTTTATCCTAACAAATAGAATTTAATATTATTATAAAAAGTATTAAAATAGAAAAATGTAAAAAAATATTGACGAGTTGGTGAGTTGGGCTCTTTTCTCAAACTCTACCTTTCACGTAATGAAACTTTTATGTTATCAGGGTTTAAAGCTATTCATCTATTCTATTTTCCTGTATGAAACATTGAACAATGAAGCCGAGGCAGTATAGTTTGTCCAGGGCCTATGAATTGGCGTGTAAGTCTAACATTATTCTTTTGTTGAACAACTCTTAATATAAATTATTAATGTGATTGTTTGGTAAAGCTTAACCTATACCGAAAAACACGTTCAACAGTGTTTTTCCGTCAAATAGATTCAATATCGATAATTCTTTAAGCCCCTGAAGCATGAAATCACCCAGTCACTTGCCTGCGCTCATAATGGAGTATTAGACATTGCCATAACAAAAAAAATTTAACCTTTTCAACTGATAAACTTGTAGAAGCTCAGCAAGCCGTTTACAGCTGATGCAAGCCGGTTCCATGAGAGTTGTTGCCAGATCAAAGGCCATATGTATGTTCAATGACACTCGAAGCACTGATTTGATATTTTACGTGGGATGTGTTTGGCAACGATTATGGAGAGTTTAAATACATGTTTAACAGTATTTTTTTTAAAACGAGATAAACTCATTCATATATTTATTTTGACGGATGTAAAATAACTTTACTGAGTTTCCAAAGGGGCCGAAGTCTAATATGTGCTACTTTATCTCTTGGAAGGATAATACGGCAAAAGATCAAGTATTTAATGTTTTTGTAATTGCATGTAATATTTTTTATTAAAAACAATTATATTTAAGTAATTATTAAATATTAAACGTGAAGACATAGTTTTTTTTAGCAGATTCATTACCATACAAGGTGTCGGGCCATTCCATTTGATCAACCTTATGTGATCAAGTGCTTCATAGAAAAATAAAAAAAACGTTGTAAATCTACGGAAATCCATAATACCGCCACGACGCGTCGTTTTGGTATTTGCTGGAAGAGGGAATCTGGCGAAACAGGGGAATGGGATAAGAGTCCGGGAAAACAAACTACTCGACGCGGGACAGGAGTCGTAACTCGTAGGGGTAAAGCCTGAGCTTGAAGCAATTGAAACATGACGACAATGGCTTCCATTAGCATATGCTCAACCATTCCGCATCGTTCACCTGAGTTACCTGCAGCTGTACGAACATCTTCTCAGAATCCAGTAGGCTATTACCCCCGCCGGAGGCCCCGCTCAGTCATATTCGCTGGCAATTCCTCGGAAATTCCGACCGAGAAGCCTGAAATCGAGCTCGAATTCATTGGGGTACTAATTTATATATATTATTTAGAAATTTATGCGTCTTTATTATCCTACAGTAATGATGAATAGCAGCACGTGAGGGAGCTTGCGATTTTAGTTGTGTTTGGATCTTTAAGAATAAGCAAGTGGGGATTACATTTGGCAGCCGAAGCCGGGAAGTGATGGATCGTATCCTGTAGAGAAAGCTAAAGCAATTAGTGGAGAGAAACTGCTGAGGAATATCATGCTAGATAACAAGATCGAGCTTTATGCCACCTATGTAAGTACCAAGACGATCTTGTGGAGGTGCCGCGTCGTTTTAGTGTTTTAATCATTTCGACGTCCCGCACATGGCAAAGCAATCTTGCATTTCAAAAATTTCTTGAATAAACGTGGTTTTGCTTACAAATCAATTTATGCAGCAGTCTCGTAGAATTTACAGCTGGGATGAGCTTTTATGTGTGCACTGTCTTGTCAAACCGATTACTTGTTTCAATGATTCTTTTCCTTTTCCCCTGCATTACGACTGATCATGAATGCTTAATAATAGTGCTCTTTTATGGGTTTTTGCGTTTTGGTGTTTTTCTCTTCATGATTGCGAACCGGTTTCTACTATTTCAACAGGGGAAGGTGATGAACTGCGGGGGAGGTGGTAGCTGTGGAACTTGCATAGTAGAGGTACGTAGTTAGCGCTTTTAGTCTTTTACTGGAGCCACTTTGTGAAATTCTAGAGGTACGCCGGTACTGGCCAAAGCCTCACACTACTTATAATTTTAAAAGGGCGACAGTTGTTGAATGTTGCGAATCAAATTCCACTTGAAAATTGGATTCTGTGTATCTGAAACTCTCAAAATTGACAATATTGTATCGACTTTTTAGTTTTTATTGAAAAAGCGAGAAGGCATGTTGTTGTGCGCCTCCTGCGTATTATTTGATTGATTGACAGCGCAATAAAAATATCTGGAATCTCTGAGATCGACTTTTTATTTTATGAATTATTATATGTTGCTTCTTTGAAATGATACCAATAGAAGAAATTCATTCATACGCGAAATATCCCAGATTTGTAAGATGATTTCTGAATATTGTTTTTTTAAATGGGTTTTCGATTCATATTTACAATGAGCTTTTCAATTCTATGAGCAGTGTTCAAATTTACTGAACTATCTACCACCACGATGCCTCCATCAAGGGAGCATTAAAAATAAAATATTCGTTAGTATCACTTGTAAGCAATACTACTGCCACCACCACTTCTTCTTCTTCTACTGCAGATTATTGATGGAAAGGATCTTTTAAATGAAAGAACAAATACTGAACTTCGGTATCTTAAAAAGGCATGTTCTGTCTCTCCCCCCGTCTCTTGGCTCTTGCACACGCATAGACAGACATTTCGATTGTTCTAATAGTACGAGTTATTTGTTAAAATTAGCTACTTATTTTACTCGTGGCTACAGAAACCCGAATCTTGGAGGCTGGCTTGTCAAACAATTGTTGGAAACAAAGAGAACTCCGGCAAGGTAGTTCTTAAAAAATGAGTTATTTACTTCTTTACGTATAGTTAACTCTCATGCTCATGCCGTACTGAGTGTTCCGCGGAGTGTGTTTTGCTTGTAGTATAGTTAACTCTCATGTTTTTCCTCCTTTTTGATTCTTTAATAAGTCTGCACTGATTGGATATCATATTTAGGAAGTCACATAATGCTGTCTTATTTTTCTGGTAGACTAATACTGTCGTTTTCAACTAATATCAACAATAACAGCTTTATCACTGGCATTAAGTCTAGAACTGAACACATACAGATATACAATACGCCAGAAGTCAATTTGCGGTAGTGCAAGTGGCACGACAGGTGCCCTATGGTGGCACTTATCAGGGTTCGATGCCTGCCTTCGAGCAATAGCTTGCCAAATTCAAAAAAAAAAAAAAAAGAAGTCAATTTGTGTACTCTTTGCCATCTTAAACGTACAAATCTAATTGATGATTGGGGAAAACCCTACTGATTTTGGTGGCTGCCCTTATAAATGGCGTATTGAAGGCCTGTTTATGTCGTAATTGGCTTCAAAAACAGATGCTAGCTGATTTATGTCGTTGCACTGGGTTTTTAATTTCTAGGTTGTTGCTCAAAGGATTCCACAGTGGAAGAAGTAAGGAGCCAGGCCAAGCCGGAAAAAGCCAAGCAGCACCTCTTGATGCTCAGCCTCAAAAGCACCATATGTTTAGTCGATGAGAAGAAGGTTATTTGAGTTGGAGGCGACACGGAAATATTTATGTAGGCATTCGCCTGAAGTATCACGACAGGTCATTTGTGATACTAAATTGTACGATGATTTAGAATGTACATGACAAAATGCAGATATACGTAATGTACATGTTTTTTCCCTTTACATGTTATGACTTATGAACGATTGTATAATGCTTACTACTTGGTTTCTCTATTTTATGCAAAACTCTGAATGCTGTAATTCTATGTGTAAACTTTTTAATCCCATGAGCGATGATGCGGAAGTTTGGATTAATGTTTTTCATTATTATTCCCTGTGTTCAAGACGAGGAAGGCAATCGATATAATGCAAAATCCAGAGGCGCTAGTCTGCTTCAAGTCCCTCTTTCCTGAATCAAAATGACGGTGTCGTACTCTTAAATGCAAAGTTTTCTGATTTGTCGAATAGGACAGTACTGGATACTGATGAGCAGCTGGGATAATGTGAAATTATATGTTTTAGAGCAGACGTTTGGTTCAACTGGATCGGAGCAATGGCTGGGATATTGACTCTGATGCATATAGCTGAGCTATAGAAACCATCTCTGTGCCCCAAGTCCTCTATTTTACATAACAGGCAATTTGACATTCTGAGATTTGCTTTGCTGCTTGTGTACAGATTTGAAGGTCCCACTGCACGCTGATATCCTTTTTCACGAGCAATGCTATGGCCCGCTGGAGCGCTGAATGCCTGAAAGAGTTGTGTCCCCCGTATAGTTAATGCTTGCCTTTACCTTTTATATCTAGAACAGCGAAAAAGCAGCGTCACGGTAAATTGGCGCCTCTGGCGGGTGGGTATTCGTCATCTCATTTCTTAGGCAAGCAAGTGGCAATTGTTGAAAAGGATCCCATCATTGAATCCATACCCCCATTAGTCATTACATGCTGTTTTAGAAATATAGAGATGTTACTTTCTCTTTGACTGGAAAGATACGTCTGAAAAGTTGCTTTTACTCAGAAAAAAGAAGCAGAAGGGTTGCTTTCAAATTTCGCCCACATCTTTGTGTGGGTTGGGAATTCCGTTGAGAGAATGGATTTTACAGATTTCGAGGTATTTTGTGGATTTCGAGATGATTTTACGCATTTCAAAATGGTTTTTATGGATTTCAAAATGGTTTTTATAGATTTCAATATGGTTTTATCTCGACTTACATGCACCGTTTTGGTAACGATGTTGCCAAACAAGCACTTTCTTGGTGGGGATGGAGAGAGCGTTTTGGAGCTTTTCTTTGGCTTTTATCTTGAAGCAAATAATACACCAATCCTGGGCGCTCCATCTGAGATTCCTGGAAAGCTAGGTTGCCAAGCCAGAAATGTTTTTTTAAAAAAAAATTTGAAAAGGTGGGAATGAGATGTCTTGTCAATCAGTGAATGATAGTCCCCACTTAAGTCCCTCCAACTTTTAAGATTTCTTAAATAGCGTTTCGTCCCTTTGTTATCCATTCCATTATCCTTGTTATTATATGCATAAGGGAGCGGGGAAGTGAGACAAGACGCGACCATTGTGTAATTGTGTTGTTGGGTTCTGGTGAAGTTTCCATTGTGTATGCTGGCTCTAGCGCTAGTCAATGTCTCCATCATGGTTCTTTGAAACACATATATTTATTATTTTATGAGCACCTTTTAGTGATTCTCAATTAAACTGGTATTTGTCGCAGTTGGAGGGGCTGAACCTCGTGGATTTTGTTGGGACCCTTGCAAGTTGTGAGTACAGAATTATATGTGGACTTCATTCATTTTTATGGCTTTCAAGTCGTCGACCCCATACATTCAGTGTGTGTTTGGGAACTCCGTTAGGAGAATGGATTTTACAGATTCCAAGGTATTTTATGGATTTCGAGATGGTTTTACGGATTTCAAAATGGTTTTTATGGATTTCGAGATGGTTTTTACAGATTTCAAGATGGTTTTATCTTACGTGCACCGTTTTGGTAACGATGTTGCCAAACAAGCACTCATTCATTGCCTTTGCCTGGGGTAGTTACATTTATCAATGGTTTTGGTGGGCCAGTCTCATACTACTATTAGGCCCCAAATTTACTGTAGTGTACCAAACCTCTTAGTTTTGGTGGCTTCGGTATAAATGTAGCTGATGAAATGGGTTGCTTGCAGCAACGTGATCAATTATTATTCATATATTTTTTTTTGTTAGAAGGAATGTTTATATTCAATGTTCGACATTGTCTTGAACATAATTACATAAAGTAGAAGAATACATATCCCTAACAAAAAAAAAAAAAAAGTAAGCGGCTACATTGTCTTCTTGGGCATTTGAATATGAACATCTATTTTGTTCTAGTTGTCGGTGCGAATGAAACTAGAATTGCAAATCCAATTGTCTCTTAGAGATGGGTGTAATGTGTTGCTTGTAGCGGGTCATGTTCATCAATTCAGAATTCACAACTTGCTCTGCACTTTCCCTACTCATTAGTCAATCATATTTGTCATTTTTTAGATGAACGAGTTTTTGAACTTTTTTGTCGTTTAATTTGAATCTTTTCCTTAGATCTGCTGCCTGGTTTACCAATAGGTAAAAGTTTTTTTTGGTAATTTTACCCTCTTGCTGTGAGGTGTCGGTATCATTATTTATAATTCCCTCTCTGGGGCTTACTGTGTTTTCACACTTGAATAGTTCACTGAATCATTGTCCCTCGATACAGCCATGGAGTTGCACTAAGTAGAAAGGCATGCATGATTGTCAAAAAAGCTAGTCACCAAATTTTGAATAGGTTTTAATGATATTCTTTATTCAACTTTAGAATAAAAATAATATATATATATATATATATATAGA
>JANTPZ010001587.1:0-22086 GCA_025593235.1 Vachellia pachyceras | reverse complement strand
AGGTGGATGTGGCTAGATCAGAGAATGCACTGCAGGAAAATATGAAACTTGAATATGAGAGAAACAAAGAGAGGTTCTCCTTCCTTAGATGGGGATCATCTGCATTCCGTAACATGCTTGTTGTTCCTCCAGGATCAGGAATTGTTCACCAGGTATATGTGTATGTTTGGATTTTGGGATGTGAAGAAGATAGCGTAACTGTAATCTATGTCCTTGTACAATATGAGCTACCAGTAATCAAGCCTATAGCTAGTTTTCTCGATATTTATCCATGTTTTAAAAACTTTTCATTTGTTAATTGTTCTCAGGAGGGATAAGAACTCTTAAAATTTTGATAATTTGTAGTTTTCTTGAGAATTTTCTAGAGTAAACTTGCTTTGGATTAGTCTGATATACAACTAACAAACTTTATGGTGACTGAATTTAGACTTGATTTTAACCAAATTTAAAGCTTTTGACTTTGAGAATGATGAGTTTGTAGGTAAATCTTGAATACCTAGGGAGAGTTGTGTTCAACACCAACGGCCTACTCTACCCTGATAGTGTTGTTGGCACAGATTCCCACACAACAATGATTGATGGGTTAGGGGTTGCTGGATGGGGAGTGGGTGGGATTGAAGCAGAGGCGGCAATGCTTGGCCAGGTATGTGCTTTTAAGTTTTACTGCTGATTTAACAAGGTATTTGTTTATAAAATTTTATAAAACACATGCCATAAAATGAGGAATTTTCTGTGGAATCATGTGCAATTATAATCTGGCCGTTCTTCCTAGGAGTACTGATATAAAGTTTCATACTTGAGAGAAGTTATTTTGTATTTCTATGGCATCTATGATTGATATGTTGGCTGCTGAAACATTGTATATTCTTTGCCGATATGTATCTCTTAGGTGCCAATTATGCTAATTAAGAAGTGAATCTTGTTCTATATTGTACTTGTTTTATGTGATGAGGCTATTGATTTTTCCCCCATCATTGTTTTGAGTTGTTTAAAATGTTCTTGATATTGAAAAATTGTATTACTGAAATCCAGCTTGGAAAAAATTATTGTTTTACCATTTGGTAATGTTGTCTCTTGAAATCTAGGTTAGTTCGGCCATTCTCACTCTTGCTACTAGACTCTAGTAACACATTGCAGAGAGAGATATATATATATATATATATATATGTGCGTGCGCCCTCGCGCACTTAATTTTGGGTGAGAATTCATACTTAAAAAGGGTTATCCCTTCATATTGTGTCATTTTAATGTTTCAGCCAATGAGCATGGTTCTTCCTGGTGTTGTGGGGTTTAAATTGTCGGGCAAATTGCGCGATGGCGTTACAGCTACTGATCTGGTGTTAACTGTGACCCAAATGCTAAGAAAGCATGGAGTTGTTGGCAAGTTTGTTGAATTTTATGGTAAGTTTATACTCATGAGGCTGCATTTACTGGGCTGTAATTAAATTCTAAATCCTTAAATGTTTCTAATTTAATATATATACATGCGTAGGTGAGGGCATGCGTGAACTATCAGCTGCTGATAGGGCTACAATTGCCAACATGTCTCCAGAATATGGAGCAACAATGGGGTTCTTTCCTGTTGATCATGTTACATTGGAGTATCTGAAACTAACCGGAAGAAGCGAAGAAACAGTAATACTATTAAACTTCCAATCTATGTAAAAAGTGTCAGGCTTTGATGCTGAAACTCTACGATATGCTTTTAACAACCATTTTATTTCTGTACTAGGTGTCTATGATTGAAACATATTTGCGTGCAAACAAAATGTTTGTTGACTACAATGAGGTATGTTCCCTTCTCCAGATCTTCTCATACTGAAACTATATTTTGTCATGAGAATTCATGCAAGTTCAAGAAAATTTCTGATATCCAGCAACAACAAGAACGAATATATACTTCCTATTTGCATTTGGACTTGGGAGATGTTGAGCCTTGCGTTTCAGGACCAAAGAGGTATCTATGATATTTCTAGTACTCTGAGTCTTCTCTTATCCAGATGCATCCCTGAATTTATTAATGAAGATTTTACTCGTTCATTCTTAAAAAGGCCTCATGATCGAGTTCCTTTGAAAGACATGAAGGCTGACTGGCATGCATGCCTTGACAATAAACTTGGATTTAAGGTAATGCAGGCTTGCCAAGAACCTCAATGTATCATTGACCAGAGTGGATCATACTAATTGTTTTTGTTTCTCTCTATAAATGACATTTTGTCCTGCAAGATCCATTGAGTATATAAAAATGTGGTGATCATTTGATTTAGCAATTCAGCACATTGATGGATCTTCAGTAATCTATAATTTTTTAACAAATGAAAAGTGTGGTTTATATGCTTGAATGTGTAAGCATGTGTTAGCCTGCTATAGTTGATAGAAATTACTTGCAGGGATTTGGAGTACCCAAAGAAGAACAAGATAAGGTGGTGAAGTTTACTTTTCATGGACAACCTGCTGAAATAAAGCATGGTAGTGTTGTGATTGCGGCTGTTACAAGTTGTACAAACACATCAAACCCTAGTGTAATGCTTGGGGCCGGTCTTGTTGCAAAGAAAGCTTGTGAACTAGGTTTGGAGGTAGTTTTTGGAAGAAGTGTGACTTTCACCATACTTTGACGAATTTATTTAGAGATTCAAATATTAAGAAAATTAACAGGAACTATTAATTCTAAACAGGTCAAACCATGGGTCAAAACAAGTCTTGCTCCTGGGTCTGGGGCTGTCACAGAATATCTGCTCAAAAGGTAAGCTTATTAGTCTCTGTTTCAATCATGAGAATGTTTTATGAGCATTCACATATGTATTGATAGTTTTTATGAACTTTTTCTGTCAGTGGCCTACAGAAGTATTTAAACCAGCTGGGGTTTCATATTGTGGGCTATGGATGCACCACTTGTATAGGGAACTCTGGAGAACTAGATGAGTCAGTTGCTTCTGCAATTGCTGAAAATGGTATCCTTGTGTTATACCCGTCACTTATGATATAGAAACTAATTTAGCATGGTACGAGGGTTTGACTCTGATAGAGCCTTGCTCTAAATATAAATGCAACAGTAGAAAATAAGTGCAAGAGGATAGCAACTGTGGGAAATACTGACGTTTTGCTATTAAATGCTTTAGAACTGAATCAATGTTACAAAAGGGAACTTCACTGATTCTGTCCAAACCCTGTTCCCATCTGTGCAGACATAATTGCTGCAGCTGTTCTTTCTGGAAACCGAAATTTTGAAGGCCGCATACATCCATTAACAAGAGCTAACTATCTTGCATCTCCTCCATTAGTGGTCGCCTATGCCCTCACTGGAACGGTAGGCAAAAGGAATTATTATCCATGCATTGTTGCTTCTTTGCTTCCATGACAGAAAAGCTAACATTTGAATTTTATATTGATGTTTTAAAATTTGATTTACATTTGATCAACAAGCAAAACTGGAGCAGATATAGCCTAAGTTGTGGTTGGTTTAATATCAAATGGACTGAGATGTAATAGTCTTACTTCCTTAATTATTTACGCTCTAGTACATATTATTCCGAAGGCCTCACATAACCTCAACTTCATATTATGCTTTAGTAATTATTGAAATTTGCAGTATCCTTTAAACCACGTTTGGTTGGAGGTTTTGGATGTTTGGATAAGAAAAATGGAGGCAAGGGGAGGGGAGATATTTTGAAAAAACCCCCTTCTTCTCCATTGAACTAAATAGGGGTTTGAATTGTTGAATAAGTGAGAATCGGTGATAAGATGATAATCATGATGCATTTATTAAAATTGTTTGTGCCCTCTTGGACTCATTTTAACTGCAACAATATATTGGTAAATAAATACATTGTGACTTGTCGTAAATCTGATAATATGAATCTTAGTCCTTTTCTTTGGTTTAAAAAAAAATCATGATGAAGAATTTTGTCCTTTATTTTTCAGTGGCACTGTTCATCTTTTGAACACATTCAAATCAACTTCGTTATTAGAAAAGCAGTAAATGAGGCGTGTCCAGTCTTAACATTCCGGTTATCTGTTAGGTTGACATTGATCTTGATAAAGAGCCAATAGGAACTGGGAGGGATGGTAGAAGCGTGTATTTGAAGGATATTTGGCCCAGTAACGAAGGGATTGCAGAGGTAGTAGAGCAGCAGTGGTTTGATGTCTGAATTGTGAGAAAAAATGTACTTAATTGGACAAATCTTAACAAGTCTTCCTTCTTTTATTTATATAGGTTGTTCAATCTAATGTCTTACCTGATATGTTCAAAAGCACTTATGAGGCTATCACAAAGGGCAATCCCTTGTGGAACCAGCTAACAGTGCCTGCTTCTACTTTATTTTCTTGGGATCGAACCTCAACCTACATTCATGAGCCTCCCTATTTCAAGAACATGACAATGGACCCACCAGGTCCTCATGGGGTAAAAGATGCCTATTGCTTATTAAATTTTGGAGATAGCATTACAACAGATCATATTTCTCCGGCTGGGAGCATCCACAAGGACAGCCCTGCTGCAAGGTATCTCCTTGAGCGTGGGGTGGATCTCGAAGACTTCAATTCCTATGGAAGTCGTAGAGGTAATGATGAAGTGATGGCAAGGGGCACCTTCGCCAATATGCGCCTTGTGAACAAACTTCTGAATGGGGAAGTTGGACCAAAGACAATTCACATTCCTACAGGAGAAAAGCTCTATGTTTATGATGTGGCAATGGTTAGTCCCATGACATGAGTTTTCCTCTGGCTGTTGATTGTATATACATGGTCTTTTCCTGTATTTTCAGCATAAATTTTGCTGTTGCATCAATTGTGCTAGTGATTTTGCTGTTATACTCCTGCCAAACCCTTTCTTCCAGGACATAATTTCGGGTATAGTACCGTGTTTATGTATGTCGTGGATAATGTCTCTAAACTATTAAGTCACATATTGCAGAGGTACAAAGCTGCTGGTCATGACACCATTGTTCTAGCCGGAGCTGAGTATGGAAGTGGAAGCTCCCGGGACTGGGCTGCCAAGGGTCCTATGCTTCTGGTAAGCTCATGTACAATCCTCCATTGGATCAAAACTTATAAACGGATCTTTTAATTTTGTTTATCAAGTCTTCCAGTAAAAACATACAATGTAGAAAAATTTTAATGTTGGAGTTGTAAAATGCAGGGAACCTGATAGCAAATAGCAATAATTCTTGAAAAATGAACCTAACTATGCTGAATATGGTATCTTCTATTACGTCCATCTGTGTTTGCTTCAGTCTGAAGTGCTGATCAGTTTTGAACTTTCCTCCAACATTAGGGAGTAAAAGCAATAATTGCCAAGAGCTTTGAGAGAATCCATCGAAGTAATCTTGTTGGAATGGGAATAATTCCTCTCTGTTTCAAGCCTGGTCAAGATGAAGAAACATTAGGACTGACAGGTCATGAGCGTTACACAGTTGATCTACCAAGTAATATTGGTGACATTAGGCCTGGCATGGATGTCGATGTTACAACAAACACCGGCAAATCTTTTACGTGCACGCTTCGGTTTGATACCGAGGTAACACCCCTCTGGGTTTTTTTTCCCCGTCTAACCACCTATTTGATTATCTGCCAGGGACAGATAAGGTGAACTTTGCCTGATTCTTAGAAATTATGAAAATTCCTATTCCGCAGGTTGAGTTGGCATATTTTGATCATGGTGGTATTCTTCCGTATGTCATCCGCAACTTGACTAAACGATAATTGTCTTGAAGAGATTCTCAAATAGTGCAATGGATCGACAAAAAGATTTATAGATCAATTATGAACAGATATGTAAACATTTCATGTATATTCTTAAGTGCATCTCGCCTTTAACTTGTTTGTATGCTTATTCTTGATTAAGCATATCACCTGGTCAATTGTTCCTTTTGACCTTTGGTGGTGTTCCTGATTTCTTATTTACAAGTTGAATCAGAAAGTAATTCATTGCCTAATATCACTACTCCCTTCACCATATAAAATGTATGGACACTGGTAGATAATTGCTAGAAGGAACATAGAGATTGTATGACAAGCTGGTTAAGAAAGAAGATTTTAGATTCAGATGGTGGAAGATCCACAAGTAACAAAAGCTTGAGGAATTATAGTTTAACTACAAATCAAAATAATGATGGTGGAATTTTAGAAGTACAGGATGATGAAACCCAAAACTACGCAGAAATATCTAGACAATTGTTAGGGATGGATTACTGAAATGGTGCTTTAACACTAGTTTTCATCTGACTAATGTTACAAGTCCAATAGTTATATATTTTTTTATCAATTTCTTTAGTAAAAATATGCCAGCAATAAATTATTATAAATGAATGATTTCCTAATCAATTTATATTTTTTTAATTAAAGAAGTTCTGCCTTTGTTATGCTTAAATTTAAGAAGTTGACAACATATGGTAGAGATGTGAACTGAATGTTGTAGAAGAGAATCACAAATTTGAGTGAACTGAAACTAAAATTAATGTCAAGATGCAGTACAATTGATTTTATATTTAAAACTATGCTAAAATATTAAATCTCCTTTGACACGATAATTATGGTTTTATAGTTTCATTGTAATGGCAAACACTTAACAAATTAAATCAGACTCAAAACGAGGATTATTTCAAGGAGACCTGAGATAATGCAAATTTTGTTCATTAAAGCATAAATATTCTCTTAATGTAGGTATCTCTTTTAATGATGATTCAATTCACGTTGCTAGTTATTAATTCCTTTTGTTAAATTCAAATCGGACCTGGCAAATTTCTAAATCTCACTCTTCCTAACTGATAGTTTTTTATTTTGAAAATTTCTGGCCTCACTCTTCCCGCAAAAATGTTGGTAGAAAAACAAATAAGTGTATGTTTGGGAATTTGTGGGGAAAATGAGTTAACGGATTTTAAAATGATTTTACAGATTTTAAAATATTTTTTATCTGAACGGAGAAAAATGGGAAAAGGGTTTTTGCTTTTTTGGAACAAGAATTATTTAAAAAAAAAGAAAAAGGAGAAATATTCAAGTTGAAGATTGGAGGGATACATTTGATTTTTTTTTGAGGCTTGTCTATGGTGTTTCTGAAATTGAACGTTCTTTCTGCTTCTAAATCCCGCGAAAGGCCGGCAAGGTCTTGTTAGAGAAACGACGCCTTCTTCTTCTTCCCCGACCCGGATCCGATGGTGAAGGGGCTGCACGGCCAAAACCTCCCCGCCGATGTCACGCAGGTCATTGATCAGTTAGAACGCCACTGCTTGGCTCCCGACGGATCTCTCGTCTCCAAGCCATCATACAACGATCTCCAGGTGGTAAGTTTCACTCTGTCTCGACTTCCTCAATTGCTGTTTCTTTGGTGTTTGTGAAAATTCCCAGGTAAAAGGAGAAGATGGATGCTTCATTTTGGTTTAAAATCTTGAAGTACGTTTGCTGAATTAAAATGTAGCGCTGAATGTTGTTCGATATTAATTTTCTGAGTTGTACTGCAGGCAAGAGAGGAAATGTGCAGGGAAAGACTGCGGTACCTGGAAGCCATGGTAAACGATTATTCATAGAATAACCTTCTAGTCCTGAGTTGTATGCTTCTTTTTAAAATTTTCACTATATTTGGATGTTAAAACAATGATTTGGTACTCATACTATGTTTTACTTCTAGTCTTGTTGGTATCTAAGTGTCGTGTGATAATTAATTGATTGATACGTATTTATATGGGTTGGCTGCAGGCAATTTACTCTGAGGCCACTACAATGGTCGAGGAGTATCAGCAAGCCATGTCTGTGGCTAACCTTGGGGGAATTAGAGATACAGCTGGTCTATATCCACAACTTGGATTGAAGAACTCCCCTCAGGTCTTGCATACTTGTACTATAAAATTGACATCGATGAGTATAGTTTTCCTATAACCCCATAGAAATCGGGGTTCTTTATATAGTGATCAAAGTTATCTTCTTTATAAAATTTCTTTGTACTTGAGTGTTATTATTTTCCATCATACTTTCAAAAGTGTTACGATGCGTTTTATCAATATGTTAGTTTTTAGTTCAATAGCTGGTAGTACTTCAATGAGGTTGACTATGGTCATTTGTGCTAACGTGGTACTTGTAACTTGTAAGTGAATTACAAGCTCAATGGTATTTAATCAGGCAATACTGATGAAGAGAAGTTGTAGTTAGTAAATTAATTGCATAATCAACAGAGTCAAGTTGGTAGTGTGACTTTGAATTTAGATATCAAGGATTCCTTTGTTTGTTGGGGAGGGGGGTGAGAAGTGAGATTTTATTAGACGTGTGTTATATACATGAATGAAAAGAAAAGTTCACCTGAACAGAGGCAGCACAATAACACAAATGCAACAAGGCTCTCCAATCTCTCCACATATCCATACAGGGAGACATAATAATCCTCGTGTGCTTATACTATTTTTGGGTGCTGGTCAACTATGTATAAACACCTATGGATTTTCAGGTTTATGAGACTTTAGAGCATCGAATGGTTGTGGCTGAAGCAGCTCAAAGGCTGAGGCTTCCTCTTCTCTCCAAAGATGGTGAAATTCACAAGGAAGATATTGAAAAGTTGAGTGTAGCGTCTCGAAGCTCACTTGACAGTACTAGTACCGGCAGCTCAAGCATTAATCCTAATCTTACCACTTCCAATAGCTCTGTTGCAAGTGCTAAAACTGCTCCAGCTGCTACAGATCCAGGAGAATTTGGAGTTGGTGGTGTCCCTAATCGTTTTCTTGGGATTACACCTGCTTATTTGTGGCAAACTCAGCTTGAACAAACACCATTATCTGTGGTATATTATGTAACTCAGAATATGGATTTGGTTTCAAGCACATTTAAACCAACTAACTTGTCTTCAAGTACTGAAGCGTTGAGAATTTTTGTGTGGTTAGGACATGACAGAATATCGCATGTCTCTCTCTCGTGAGATAGAGGCTAGATTGAAGGTGAAATGTGATAAGATAGCAGATGCCTTTGAACTGGATGAGATCGGTAAGGGTTTTATGTGCTGCACTTCTATTTAAGTTTGCCTGTGATATGTTTCATTAACTGGATACTTCTGGTCTTAAAAATTTGATGTTACATGCTATTTTATATAAATTTTTTAACGATCCTCAAACTGATTCCTGATTTTATGTTCCAGATTCTTCACCGTCAGGAAGTCATAGTACAAGGCTTCCGGAAAGGTTTGAGCAATTCCCTGGAGCGAGCCTCACCCTTTTGATTGTTTAAATTTTTCCCCTTTACTTGAAACATAGAAACCTAACCTATTCTTTTCGTCAGCCAAATGAATGGTATTTTTGTTGATTTATGCAACATAAGGCCTCTACTTGAGAAGTGCATTGGGCATTACACTGCACACATTTCACTCTTAGGTTCAGAAAAATTGACTAGGAGGTCTAATTTATGGCCCCAAGAGTCATTTTTATAATTTGGGGAAAGTTGTCGGATGATGTTAATTCTATTTTCATATGGAAAGTGTTCAATGAAGGAAAATTGACCATAGTAACTGATCTAATTTGGATTCAGTTCTGCTGGTTTCTTTAGCTGCGTAAGATGGAAGATTTATCTGTAGACAACCTGCTTTTTCTTTGACTTCTAGGTGATATCCTGGTTCATATTTTTAATTACTTATCCTAACTATGAATACTGAGTTAATGAGCGTCTTCTTTTTAATATGAAGTAAACAATGCAGCATTAATTCAGCCCGTTTCAGTAGCTGCAAGTCCTGTGGTGGTCCTATCCATAGACTGCAATTTCTCACGCTTCATATCTGCTCCTTTAACAGGGTGAAGTTGTTGATTGAGGGTATTGAAAGAGAAGAAGCAGCACTAAGGGACGATCTTTATTCTGCCGATAGAAAATTTGCTGAATATTATAATGTACATGCTCGGTCATATTCTATAAGAACCCCTTCTGAAATCACATGTTGAATATCTCTTTTGTGCGTGTATGCATGCGCTCTGTGGCATGCATTTCATTTGCATTTCTTTTCTCGGACTCCACATTCACAATGGCATATGGATACTGAAACCATTATTCTCTATTAGGTCTTGGAGCAGATACTTGGAGTGCTTATTAAACTAGTTAAAGATTTGAAGTTGCACCATCAACATAAATATGTGAGTATAATCAATATATTGATATATAATATAAAATTTCTAAGAAACCATACCATTTATAGCCATGAATAAATAATGAGTGAAGCACATGGCGCCCAGTCTAGCTTAATATTAATTATCTGTTTTGATAGCCAAGGATATATTGACTAATTCAATGTATGTGTAGGATGACCTGCAGAAGACTTGGCTTTGCAAGAGGTGTGAAACCATGAGTGCAAAATTGAGGTAATTGTCTACCGTTTTTAGCTGCAATATTAATTCTTGCCAAGTTCTGTTTTCTGATAGAGTTATTTGCCATTTCATGTCAGGGTTCTTCAACATGTTCTTCTGCTCGAAACTTACACTCAGGATTCTATACCTGCCCTTCATAAGATAAGGTATTAAAGATAGTTTAACCTTTTTTTAAGTTTACAGCCTGCACTTGGTTTAATGTTAATCATCCATTTTCTTATTGATTCTAGGAAGTATCTTGTTGAGGCTACAGAAGAAGCTTCTATGGCATATAATAAAGCAGTATAATTCCTATTTCCCCGTGTGTTTTTTTTTTTTTTCCATGAAGGCGAAAATTCCTTGGTGCAGAATACTATTTCACTGTTATACTGTGAATCATCGGATTCCATGACATAATCTTCTTATCCAACCCCAAAGACATGATCTACTTTTTGTGCTAGCCTCGAAGATTCTTGCTCCATGTGGTGTTAGTTTCTTCTGATGCGACGGAGTTTATGTTTATGAATGTTATGATAATATGATTACCTTACAACCTTGTTTTTGTTCATAATTTTATGTGAACCCTTTTTACCAGGTTACTCGTCTCCGCGAGTACCAAGGTGTTGATCCTCACTTCGACAACATTGCTAGGCAATACCATGATATTGTGAAGGTAAATATTTATTTAGCACATAACATTGCAAGGCAATGCTGACTTTGATGCTTTATGAGCTATGAGCTCCTTGACAATCACTATCTCCGGTATTGAAGAGAAGAAACCGATAACCTGAGATTAAGAAAAAGTAGTTATCCTTCTTGATTGTGTCAAAAAATCAATTTTTTCCCTCAAATGCCCCTAATTTGATGTTTGAACTTCTGCTTTATACCTAACGATTCTTAATTATTACTACTCCCTATAATGAAGGGCATAATTGGGATAATGCAATTAATGCACTAAGAATGAGCTATCTGTTTCTTATTATTTGGGCTAAAACAAGTCTCCCAAAATTCTCTTGTATTCAAGATTAGAATGAGTGCAATGTTAACATATATTCTTGGTCTCACCAAACCCAGAACACCCACACACACACTCACTTCACATTATCTGTCATTACCGTAATGGTCAATTCGGCGATTGATGTTCATAGAGAATGGTGCTATGGGGATTTCTTACGCTTATGATTCTTTGCAGAAATTGGAGAATATGAAATGGACAATTCAGCAAGTGGAAATGGATCTGAAACGCTTGCCAGATAATCCAAACACAGAATAGAATATATGGTACTGTTTACTTTTGTATTATAAATATTTCTTTCCCACATGGTAACAAGGTTTGTAAATGAACAGCGGCCTTCCCCCTTCTTTCTTTATTGTCGATTAAAAAACCCAGGTTTGAGGCTTTTAATGAGATTTCAATTTTTACAAGGGCTAACCAATGTTTTTCTTGCAACTCACACGGAGAATATCCCCCAAAAGGGGGAGAGACAAATGGATGATTCAGTCCTGAAGGTCGTAAACTCATAACATCCTGTATCCCAACTTCCTGCAAAAAAATGAAGAAAACAATCAAAAGATTGAGTCAACTTGTTCCATCTGGTCTGCATTTCACAATATTTTTTCCCGGGGGCTGTAAATCTGTCTCTCCCAACACGTTATCCTGTTAAACACACAATCATTATATATATATATATATATATTACTGAAGCGAAGCTGACCGGAAGGTCGTCATCCAAGTTGATAAATATGCATAGGCTTCTCTAAGAGTACTGGAACAGCTGTGAATTTTAAAGAAGGTGGCAGAATTATCAGCAATAATAATGCTTGGTAACCGGATAATGTCGAATTTTATCAACTTATGTTCTAGTAAGTAGGAATCTGGATTATAACATGAAATTATGATCTCAAATTCCGCTAGTTAAACCCACACCAACTTTCTCCACAATGAACGCAAAAGTGTCATAATTTTTGGGCTTTTAAAAGGGTAAGTTGCTGCAAGGTTGTAAGTAACCAATTAAGTAATAAAATATTCTAAATATTAGTAAAATTATCATTAGATCTTAATAGTGGTTAATTCAGTTGTTATTGACGGTTTGTGGGATATTTAAAAACAATCGGATCAATTATTGCTAAAAACCGATGGTAAATTTTATTACGTTTTGTTCTTTATTTTTTCTATTTACAATTTGATGGTAAATTATTGCTAAAAACCGATGGAAATTTGGCGCTTGGGGATTCTTCCGTCATTCTTTGCACCACACACACCAACCGTTGTGGGGCCCTTCAACCGTCAACTAGCTTTATGCCGTTTCCTATTCTCACGCCTCCGCTGATCTCTGTGGGCCGCGTTCATCCTACGCTTCCGCTCCTTTTTGACTCCACCTCCCTGCCATTTTCCTCCTCAAAATAAATAAAACGAAATCCAGAATTACGCTACTCTGGTATATTTTAAAATTGATTTTTTTTATTTTCAATAATAATTAAATATTGCACTGAACTGTAATAAAGAGCATGTCTTTTTAAATAAGTCGTTCAGAACCATATGCCTTGAGAGAAAATACTTCAGCATTCTCACTTGTTCAATTTCATTCCGAACAAGAGGTCGTTTGGGAGTTCCTTTCATAATAAAAATTAGAAGTAAAATTTAGAATTTGTAGAATATATTTTAGAGATTCAGAGATAAAATGTAGTTTTTAAAAGATTGTATTTAAGAAGTTATTGGTTTTTACAGATTTGAAGACAAAAAGTAGGTAGAAAAGATGAAAGAGAAAGAAATAAAAAGTAATAAAGAAAAAATTTATTAAGAGGGAGGGTGTGATTTGATAAGAAAATAATATTTTCAAATTAAAGTTTTATATTTAAAATAATTTTTTTAAAAAATTATGAATAATCGGATAAAATGAAGGTTTCAAGGTAAAATGGAATCGAACCATCCACGTGTACAATCTCGCGTTACTTCTCTTGGACCTTCGAGGCTTCCAGCTCAGATCCTTCGCAACTTGTGGCTACCTCCTCGCTTTCACCGCCTCCTCTCGCGCCTATATATAACCTCCCCGCGTCCTCCTTATTCACTCATTCAAATTAGCTTGTGTTTTCTCCAAAGTCTTCCTGCTCTACCTGGTTCGTCTTTCTCCTTCTGCCTCATCATTTCTTCTGGTTCTAATCGTTTCGTATTCGGAATTTGAGTTCCTATTTACTATTTTTGGTTTCGATCTGTCTGTGATTCGTCTTTATGTTGCGTTGCTAGAGAATATGACAGGTCTCTATCCCCCTCATGTAGGAATAGGAGGTTTGTCGTGTTTTTTTTAAACATGGAAGTTTTCCTGAGTTCTTTGAAATTTCATTTCAAGTTCGGTTTTCTCTCTGGTGTTTGAAAGATTTGTGTGTTAAATTACTCATGTTAAGCTCTGCGATCATTCTTTAGGCTATTTCTTCCACGGAGTTCACCAGATTGACTGTTTTTTTCCCCAATATTGTATGTGTTGAAATTATGACTCTGGAATCTTGTAGTGTATATGTTTTTTGGATTTTAGAATTAGCTTCGTCTGTTTGTTCTTTCTATACCGAATTTCGACTTGTAAAGTTCCTAAAAGTAGAGTTCTTGAGGATTTTTTATTGATTGCGGTCTGAATAGCTCAGCTCACGATGAATTTGTTTGTTTCTTGTAGCTGCTTTCTGCGTTTTCTAGGTCCTCAAGGGCTCACCAAACAAAGTACATGGTTGATTTGGAAGTTCAGCTTCCCACCCCCTTCGATCCATTCGCTGAAGCCAAAGAATCGGATGCTCCCGGAACCAAAGGGTATGTGCATGTCAGGATACAACAGAGGAATGGAAAAAAGAGTCTAACCACAATCCAAGGGCTGAAGAAAGAGTTCAGCTACGAGAAGATCCTCAAGGACCTCAAGAAGGAGTTCTGCTGCAACGGCAACGTTGTGCAGGACAAGGAGCTGGGCAAGATCATTCAGCTTCAGGGTGATCAGCGCAAGAACGTCTCTCAGTTTCTGGTTCAGGTCGGTCTGGTCAGAAAAGACCAGATCAAGATTCATGGTTTTTAGAATTTTAGGCTCTGCGTATTGGTAGCTTGTGTCAATCAATTGGGTGGGTTTTTTGTTTCTTGTCTGCGTGTGAAGTTTGGCGAGTGAACTTAAAATAAATATGCGTGTGTTATGAGTTATTTTTCTTCAATCTTCAAGTTATAGTGGCTGTAATATGGATGAATGTATGAAGCCCACCTTGTGTTCAGTAGTAATACATGATGGTATTGTGATTTGCAGAAGATTCCTCGCGTATTTGTCATTTCTTGCCTGATCTTTCTATTTTTCAAAAACAAAATAAGTAGGCTAAAGGTAAAGGATAATGATTCTGGTCCCACCAGCAGGTGAGACCCGAGGAGAAATGACCAGGTCTCTATTGGGAGTCAGAAGGCTAGTTGGATTTGGAATGGCCCATATTTGCCACTGCACTTGTCCTCTTGTCCATGGTGCAAAATCACTTCATTTACCAGGGTGAGAGCAATTGTATGTCCATGGTGCAAAATCAAAGACCAGAGAATTAGTTGTCTGTAACGAAAGGATAGCTTGGGCTCCATCACAGCCGCCGGCAACTGGTGCAGCTTCCGCATCGAGCCGGATGTGCAACCTCACGTGCCCCTCTAACACTTAATGACAAACTCAGATTGATCTTGTTTTCTGAGTGCCTTCGATCTATTCGCAGAGGACAACGAATCGGATTCGAAGGCTTCCGGCGCCGGGACTAAAGAGTACGTGCAAATTAGGAAACAATAGAGGAACGGAAAGAAGAGCGTCACAGCTGTACAACCGTACAAGGGGTCAAGAGGAAATTTCCAAAACTTGGAGCACTGCATTTAAACCGGAAAGAACTGAGGAGAAGCCTCCCTCGAAATGTAGCTTCCACAAAAATGTAATTAAATTTCTATATATTTAACCGAACATTTCATTCTCTAATTAATTGTTAAAATGGGAGATATCACCAATTCTTCCTTTAAATATAACATTTTAAAAATAAATCAAATGATATTCTTTATGGACTTTTCAACTTTTTCAAGTAATTTTAGTAATATTTGTATGAGAAACTTGATCTTTGAAACATAAAGTTTGAAGCATTTGTGTAGGAAATATGCATCATAATAATTTAAGGTGTTTCCAAGATACTTTGTAAAGACTAATCTCTATTAGTGCGCCTAGATAAAGCCTTTCAAGTTCAATAAATACGTTTTTCAAAATCTGAACTTATATCATCATTCTCGGTAGGTGAAATTGCTTGCCATATTAACTAGAGGTTTGTTGGTTAACACCCTAAATATCAAAGAAAAACTATTTACATAATTTTAATACTTTGTGTTAATATTAACAAATACATTGTGCTTGTTTGGGAACTTTGTTTTTCAAATGGTGCATGCAAACCGAGACAAAACCATATGGTGCATGTAAGTTGAGATAAAACCATCTTAAAATTCTTAAAATCCATCTTGAAAATCATAAAAACCATCTTGAAATCTGCAAAACCATCTAGAAATCTATAAACTTATTTTTCTAAAGGAACTCATTTCTCCTAATGGAGTTTTCAAACACACATTATATTCGAATCAATGTAGAGTTCAATAAAATCAAACCAATGGAATTTAAATGCTAATTTCATCTTATAATTTTTTTTAAAAAAATTAAAAATGGCAACACCACCAGTAATTAATTTAGAAGCTCATAAATGACTCTTGTGAGCTAAAAGAAACATTAGCTCGCCATAATTTTCATTTATTTATGAAAAAGGAAAATATTTATCGCATGCATCATATATCAGTCGTGTGCCCTTTGTAATTGTAAGGCAGATCCAGAAAATATCAATCATGCTCTTAAGAGATTTTAATTTTAAAAACAAGAAAACTTGTTTGTTATTTTGTTTTCAATAACTTATTTTGAAAATAAGAAAACACATTTATTTTTAAAAAACTAAAATAACAAGTTTTCGATTTTTTTTGTTTTTGTTTTTCTTAGTTTTTGTTTGGAAAATTTTCATTCATTCAAAGGGGAGAAAAAAGAAACACATGACCCCACAATTTTATGTTATATAAAAATATTTGTACACTTTCCTTTCATGATTTTTCAACTTCGTTTTAGGATTATCCTTTGTACACTTAGATGTTTTGGATTAGCTTTATAAAAATGATTTTACGTAATTCGAGATAATTTGAATGAGAATGAATAAAAAGTTGTTTTTACCACTATTGTATTATAAAGTGCCTTGAGAATTGGATGGAATCTATCTTTTACAAAATGTAATTCATATATTTACACGTTAATTCACATACATTTATGTGGTCCGGTTCTATTTATAAATTATTTTCATCATTTTTCACATATAAAAAGAATAATTTAAACATTATTAACTACCTTAAAATTCAACAATTTTCTTGCTTCATTCCTATTTAATATTTATAATAACACATGATAGAAAATCAACACGTAATAAATGGATGGTAAAATAGTATATTTACATGAAAAATTTAATGAGATCGTTTATAAATAAGATTAAGTAAAACCCCCTCTCTACAATATAAATAAGATTAGAGAAGTCTCTAATAAGTGTTGAAAAATAAAAATATTAGATAAATAGGCAGGAAGTGTGTGTGTGTGTAATTTTAAAAATTATAAAATAAGTAAATACATACTCAATGATGACTATAAAATGTTGATATTTATTATTTTATTTTTACATATTTTTTAGATTTAATAATCATTTTTTATTCTGATCATATATCATTGAAAATATTGATAATGTTGACACCCTTGACATGCTCAATTTTGCCTCTATAACATCTGAAATTTGATAATCTTCATTCTTGCATTTAAGGAAAAAGCTATATTTTATTCACTGCTTCACAATAATAAAAAGAAAAACTGGGTGGGTCCACATTCGGAGTGGTAAGCACCCTGTAATGGTATGTATTTTCTTTTTTTTTTTGAGATTACTAAGTCGTTCGCTATGAATTAATTACTCTAAAATTTCAAAATGTTGTTAATGGTAACTACTTCATTTGTCAATAGTACTCTTCAACTTGTTATTAACAATTTCTTGAAACCTTAGAGTAATTAATTCGTTGTCACAGGACCTAAATGTAATTCTCCCTTTTTATTAAATGACAGTTTTTAAATAAAAATGCTAAGAAATATTTTTATCTCATAAACATAAGTGATTATTTTTATCTCATAACAGAAGAACAATAATCTTTAATATAAATTATACAATATTTTATCTCAGATTCATATTTCAATTTTACCAAACTAGAACCTCACCCTATCCGTGAAATAAAACTCACCTTTTTCCAACAAAGGCGAAAGTTTCTACTTCAAAACAAAGTCAGAAATAAATAGAAAACAGTGAGTACTCAGAAGAAAATAAACTCAAATGGTCAAATCAATAGGGAAAAGATTTCAAATTCGCATTCCTATTGCTTACTGCAGTCCAACGAAACAACCAACTTGATCAAAGATCTTTAATAAATTCACTTTAGTAAAACAAACCAACCTGATCAATCACTTTTATATATATTAAACTTCTATCTTTATCGTTGTGTAGATTAATTTGAGTATGGTTGGTGCTCTGTGAATTGGACTTATAAATATCCTGAGTTGAGATAATCATGGTTAATTCATTTTATATGCTTGCATGGATTGTAAGTTATTTCAATACCTTAGTTATATATTACAAATTTTACATCTACTTTTATATGTTCAATTTTAATGAAGTGGGAAGTATTTTCTTTATATATATATAAATTATGTTTTGCTCAGAGATATGTATGATGAGCTGTTCATAATTTATCTTTATCTGTAATAATTTTGAATTAATGCATTTGTGATGATGATGTGAATTAAAGGATATGTTAGGTGGTTTGAAGTAGTTGGGTTGATCTTGTGATGATGGAACTTGTGTTGTATTCGTTGTTGCCCCACTACTGATCATAGTAGTTGGCTTTATTGTGACTCAGACCCAGATGGGAAGTCGGCCTAGACTTAGGTGGGAGGCTAAACACCCTTTGATTATAGACCCAAGAGGGAGAATGAAAGGGGATCGGTTGGATTAATGTTGCTGCTGAACCTTGGCCAGGTTGCTCGGGCATTAAGATAGATCCACGTCATGGAGTGGTATAAAGGAGTATGATGGAGTCATCACTTGTATATTCAACTTGTATTGAATGGAATACATTAATTTTGTTTGAATGTCGTATATTAGCATTGCTTCACTGACTTACAATACCGTATTGTATATTCTATGAATTGATTATTGGTTAGTGAGACTTTATATCTCACCCTATCGATATATATTTTTTTAGGATAGAAATTTAGTAGTTCGAGGTGTGAAAGAAATGAGCCAATAGTTTGATAGTAGCTATCACTGTAGGCTTAATAATTAAGCTATTTTAAGGAGAAATGTATATTGACATACTTTAGGGTTTGCATATTCTGATTTGTTTTATCCTTGTGATTATATCGTGATATTTTACCTATGGGTAACAATTTATCTGTTGGTATCTCTAACTTGTTACGTATCCAATTGAGTAATATTTATGGAACTGCATGTTTAAAGGAAGACTTAAATATTGTTAATTCTTGTGGCTTTTAATGATGACTTGTGGACGAGTTTTGTACCCTAGATTGGAATGATACTGTAAATTATAAATGGTTTATGAGATGGGTGTCTCACCCACAACTTTTATGCCCTGGACCTCGAGAATTTAATAATTAATTGTGTTTAAACGTATGATTCATTTAGAATTACAAATGGTATCAGGAGGTATTACGAATTATATAATTCACTGCGAAAATAGTATATGGTTAATTTTTTTAGGCGATTACGTATATTGGGGCTATATATATATACAAATTTTAGCACGAATCAACGATTTCCCTCGGCACAAATCAACGATTTTTGTGACGGTAACCCAATTCCAAATCCCACGTCCACATGTCATCGAATTACAATTTAGCAAAATTATTTTTAAATAAAAATTATTCAAATTATTTTGTAAAATATTTCTATCGTTATGCCCTACCTTCGCTTAATCATTTTAAATAAATAATACGAATGAATTGTTTGATACATATTTCTTGGTGATGACTACTGATTCGGTAGAACTCTGTGATGAAATGATGGTGGAGTAGATTGATGGGATTGAACATCTGAAGGCATTTAATGCATTGGCAGTGACGGATGATTATGCACTGACGAGCACGATGAGTGAGGAAAGAGATGCGGGTTTGAAGAGAGAAGATGATTCACATAGTCAGAGTTCAAGTCTTTTAAGGTGACCTCGTGAATGCTTGCCCTTCTCTTTCGATTTGGGTCTCTCAAACTTTGGCGAATCTTGAATTTCTGAGCGTGGCTTCCCACTTGAACTGCGTCTCTTGTCACCACCGCCTTTTTAGCAATGTTCATCCATTTTCCCCACCCATATCTTTCCACGCCCAACAAGAACAACCTGTTCCGTTCAAAATCATTTAAATAATGATCATATTCACACTCATATAAAGAACAATGATTATGAACATAAATACCAGTATCACAATCAATAAAGAAAAAAAAATGTTATAGAGCATCTTCTTGATCCCTTGATTACATGAGGGTACAAAGTAAAAGCCTTTGTATCAGCAAAGATAAGTTTATTTTAAAAGTAATATAAGCATTCATCATGAGACCGTTTACACATTCATCTTATTTATAGATACACACTCATACAAAGAACAATCATAATAAAAACATATATAAGTTTAAAAAAAAAGAAATAAATATTTGGGAATGTAATGTTGATCCTTGATTAAATGAGAGTAAAAAATAAAAAATTGTATGAAAGAAATTTAATTTAATGTATTATAAATGTTCATCACAGGCTCGTTTATATATCCATCTTATATAGACACGCAGTCATACAAAGAACAACAATTATAAAAATAGATAACAATGTCACAAATAAGAAATAAAGAAATAAATATTTGGAAATATGTTGTTCAAAATTTAATTTGTTTACTTACGTGTGTTCATTCAAAGTCCAAGTGGTGACCTTCTTCCTTTTAGGTGGCTGATCATTGGTGATGAAGGAGGAGGGCTGAGAATTAGTGGGGTGAACTGGTAGCTGAACTCTGCTCAACTCAATGTTGTGGACCTCGCGAAGCATTTCTTCATATTTTTGGAAGACAATCTCCTTGGTGCAGCCGATCTCCTCGGCAATCTCGTCCCACCTGTTAGGTTCACTCTCAGGATACCACAACAAAGCAGCCCTAAAGTGCAAGTCCTTCTCCATACTCCAATCTATCATGAACTGGCTTTCCATCTCCCCAAATTCAACCTTCATGATAGTTATATTGTATATTTATCAATCCTCATGATCATATATTAAACATCCACAAAAACCCCTCATATATATTGTCTTTATTGCAAACAGAACAAGGTTTTGTTTTCCTAGGTTCCTATAATAACTTAAAAAACACATCTATAACGGGAAGATTTTACGATGTAAGGGATCCATTTCCTGAACATAATTTCTGCTTTGAGGTTTTGGCTTCAAATGCATATTTATTTTGCACAATGAATTTTTTTATTGTTGATACGAAACATAAAATCTATAATAATAATCACAATACATATTCACTAACGGCTATGACTCTTAGCGCTAGCTGTAACATATGGCACCTGCGTCACATTGTATGAGCTTGGCAATGGCCTGTAATTCAGCTTGATGTATAATAAACATAGCATATTTATATTTGAATATTCAATACTAAATCAATTCACTTGGTATATTAGTGGAAAAGCGAAACTGATTGTGATGCGATTAACGGACTTTGTGATCCAAACGATTGTTTAACAAGGAATTAAGGAGGGTTCCACGAAGTTTCCCGTAGGAAAGCGACCAAAGTCATGAAGGACGATGTGAGATCTGGCCTATCGTTTTATCCTTTGAATGATCCAAACTGATTCAACTTCATGCGGATGATGTTAATATTCACCTTCCTATCTTATAATGTTCAGCTTTTTTTTTTTTTTGAAGTAGAAAAATATGGTATTAGTTCAAAGAGTAGAGTTTTGTTTCCCTGAGTTTATAAAATAACCCAGAAAATGTGTCTATAAGAAAAAGTATTCATACTCTTATAAGACATACTTCATTTCCCTTACGAACAGATATGAGACTTCACAATATACATACATATATATAACAGAATAACATGTGTGTGTATCGTGTTGCATTGAAAGAGAGAGAATGATCTATATTTAAATTGCGTACAAAAATTGATCGACCCATGATCTTACCTTCGTAGCAAGTTGCGTGGTTGAGGCAAAAGGCAGCTAGATCTTCTACTCGCAGAGGCGTTAATGGTATGATCGTAAAAGTGTTGATGAATATAACGTGGGCTGTATATATATAGAAAAATTTTAGCAAAATTATTTGAAAGAAAATTGGCGCCCATGAACCATTATAGATATTATAAAAATATATTTAAAGCCATATTAACTTCAATTTTTTTAAAAAAACAAATGATGGTGAAGAACTAAGAAAACATTATCTTTTAATTTGAGATCTAACTGAAAAGATACTTAAAAAAATTACACGACGAAACTGAAATTTTATAGAAAATTTGACGTTGAACTTAAATAAATGTACGCTTAAGCCATCACTATCTGAATTAATAAATATTGATATGAAAGTGTAAACTTGGAGATGATGACACAGATCCAGCGGCAAAGAAAATAAAAAAAATAAAAAAGAGGTTAAGAT
>JANTPZ010001586.1:0-24064 GCA_025593235.1 Vachellia pachyceras | reverse complement strand
AATTATAACAGCCACACTAATCCATGATGTGATTTGTGTCTGATCGAGGAGGTAGATCACGGGTCTATTTTTGGGAGCTGAAATTAAACAGACAATAAGAAGATCAACCTCACCTTTTTAATTACCACTAATCGTGCCTTTTTCCCTCATGGCTGTCAATTTAATCACAGCTTTCTGTTAAATCACATGCAAATGCAATGTAAATCTACAGTTAATTATCGATGAATCGTTGTCAAAGCTCTCGGAATTGGGAGGTTTAATTATTTGACGTTTGACTGTAAATTACAAAAACTTACACGCAAAGTCGTCCGAAGGGTGTGATTCAACATGTTCTTTAAATTACCATTGTTTTTATGTTTGTTCATTGCACCATCTAGAAGTAGTTCATCTTTTTTGCCATCTTCTGACTATCATAAAAGTGCTCGAATTAAACAAAATCGATCATAAAAGAGTTCAACTCGAGAGAACGGCATGTATAAGTGTGAATTAAAGACAGTTCCATTAAAACAGGCCTCGCAATCAAGCTGGTTACAAATGCATGTTTGGCATGGAAGTATCTACAAAAAAAAATGTCATTTAATGATAAAAAATTTATTATTAAATGGTTATTTTTCATCAAAAAATTTTCATTTAACAATAAAAAATATTAGTAATCATTGTTTTAACGATAAAAATAGCAATATATACTGGTGATTCTAATTAGTGGTTGTAATAACTTGTAATTAACCCGTGGTAGGTAGGTATATATATATATATAACAATTACAAATTATATCAGGTTACGCAAAAATTCACTATTACACACACACACCATAATCGGGGAATTGAACCATGTCTGCCTCCGGAAATTGGGTCCACGATTAAAAAACAAAAAAGAACAACAGAATAAACCCCCTCTGCCTTTTTATTTTCCAACTAATCATGACCCCACCACCTTAATATAACCTACCTTTAATTACGCCCCACCAATTATTTTATATGATATAATGCAGTTGTGATTAGATTGTTATACATGCACTGCTTTAAAACGTCATCTGGAAAAAAAAAAGATACAACTACCTTAAATTATTGTTTTAAACTTTTGACTATATAATCAAATGAATTAACGAACAAACGATTGACTTGATCTAATTAAGAAACAAATATATGGAAGAACTCGGTTCTAATGATGGTGTGCATTTGTAGAAAGCATGTTGCTGCATTGTCTTCCCGTGACTGTGCTTAAAAAAACATACTCATTTTCTTTGGCCCGTGATTGGAAAATCAAAGAAAATCTAGTTATAGAAGCAATTGAGTTAAGAAAACTGCCACGTTTCGTTGCTTAACATGAACTTTATGGGATGCCTTCTAGAATATGTTTTTAATCCTTTTCATATGACTTTTGTTAGTTACAAGGAGCACTATATAGTGTATGTTTGGGAACTCCATTAGGAGAAAGGAGTTTAAGGATTTTTAGATGGTTTTACGGATTTGAAGATGGTTTTTATAGATTTCGAAAATTTTAAAATGGTTTTATCTCAACTTATAAATAAAGAGAAAGAGTATAAATTAATATGATATTTGAGGTTATTAATAACATATATTTGAGGGTAAATTGATAATATTATTATAGTTAATTAATAATTATGAATTGATGTAGAGATTCTCTCACTGTATATACATATATGTAATTGGCCAGCCCATGGCTTTGGTCTGCATACAATGAATATATACACTATTACTATATATAAACACACTAGAGTGTATAATTAATTGACTATATATAAACACACGAGTGCTAATCACGTAGAGGATATCTTTGGTATTTGGACCTCTTGTTATTTGCACCCCAAATTAAGCAACTGATGCTGCATCCTGTACACATGTTTTGTTTACTGTTACAGGCCTCCCACTTAATCATATTACATATCCTATCTTGCCCCTAATTAATTAATTAATTAATTAATTAATTAATTTCATATTATAATAATCTCATGAGGTGGGAAAAGTTTCTACGCATCGTTAACAGAGCATCTATCATAATGCTTTTTAATTAACCCAGCAGTGTACAGTGTACCGTTTGGTTTCCATCTAATTAATAATGGTAGGCCTAGTTCTTAATATAAAAATCAATTAACTTTTTTTAAAGATTTATGACTCGTTTGGAAGTTTGAAAGTCCGTTTGAAAATAATTTTTACAGATTCCGAGGTAAAACTTAGGTTTTGAAGAATAACTGTTACGGATTTTAAGCTAAAACTTAGGTTTTGAAAGAGCGGTTATGTTTGGAAAGTTTTGGCTTGCCGAGGCAAGAAGTAAGTAGGCAAGAGGAAATAGAAAGAAAGAGTAAGAAAAATGAAAGAGAAAGAAAGAAAAAGTAGGAGAGAGAAAATTTATTAGGAGAGAGTATGTGATTTTACAAGAAAATAGCTGTTTTAAAATCCAGACATTAAACCGAGATTTTGTATTCAAAATAACTTTTCTGAAAAAAATGTAAGTGTTAAAACAAAATCCAAGTTTTGAGGTAAAACATAGGTTTTGAAACTAAACCTAAGTTGTAGGGAGCGAAACCAAACAAGCTCTGAGAGAGTTAAGAAAATTACTTTAAAGTCTTGAATTTATTATTTTTCTTCAAATTGACTCAAAAATTAATATATAATCTAATAATATATAAATAAATACTTTTAAAGGATATATTTCACTTTTTTTTTCAAAGTTAACCGGAGGAAGCATATAAATTTTTGGAGCCAATGATTGGCGATTATGTCACATGTATATGTGTGTGTGTGTGATCACAGAGAAGTAGTTTTTAGTTCTTGGCAGTATTTATTCTTTTTCGATCGCCTTTTCATTGTCTTCAACAACTTGACGTCTCTAATGCTTCCCCGAAAAAGGGCAAAATCTCTGGCCTTCATTCTTCGCTCTATTTTAATGTCGATCCATTCGCAACGTTCTTTTGTTACGATGAAGCAAGTCTTGCCGACACCGAAGCTTATTCTCTCTACCTATGTATTGAGGCTAGAAAGTGTTAACTCCTTCCAAGTTATTAGAAGCATCAATTACTTGCTTGAGTTCTTTAATTCAATTTTAAACCATAAATTCAAGGAGAAGTGGTGCTTTTTTTTCTTTTTGAAATTGTAAACGACTTCAAAACTTAAGTATTTATAAAGATACTTATGAATTAGCCTGTTGGGGATAGCCGGATAGCAAAATTTTAAATCATACCTTTATAAAATATTGATTGCATCCTTGTCAACTGGATCCACTTTTCTTCATAATGGGTGACTCTCAATCATACCTTTCTTCTCATTATTCTTAGTAATTTATGCATATATATATATATATTTGGATATACAAGAAAAGGAATCCAGGGCTCGTCATTCCTGAGATTTGATTTGTAAGAAATTCAATGATGGATAATTAACACCAAAAATCTCTCTCTTTGATATTTTATTAAGCACGATAAGCGTCATGAGTCCGTTTGGAAATGCGGTAGGGAATTACTTTCACATAAGTCGAAAAAAATATATGAAAGAGATTATCTCGTTTTACGGAAAAATAACGTTGAACGTTGTATCATTTGACATTAAATCTCACCAAGACGACTTGGTTTAGCGCTGAATTAAATCTCATATAACTGAACACGTATTCTAAATGCCGATTAAAATAAAATGTTGGATTTGACATTAACGTAGCTGGAATGAGCACCACGTTATTAGCTCCTTGGCATCAAGCTTCAGATCTATTGACATTAAAGTTGTATCATTTCCAACTAAATATATTCTTAATTCCCGACATTATTTAACTTTACGATTCATTGTCTTCTTTCTATTAGACTCATTCCGTTGTGAAGATCTCATGTTGTATGATTCTCCTTGCAATTCTCCTACCCCTCTCTCTTTTTTTTCTAAACACATGTATTTTTATGGGGTAATTTTATTTGAGACACTATAATGAATGTGAGCACTTCTCCCCAACAGGAATTTGAATTTGGATTCATCACATTACGAGTAATCAACATTTTCCCTTAGACATGTGTTCTTCTGTTGGCAACAATCCTTTTTGAAGCACTATTTAACACTAAATATATGCAATTCTTTCAATAAAAATTTAAATTTTCATTTATCACATTAGGAAGGTTTAACCGTCTCCGTTAGACGATTTATTTTTATTATTTGCCTGATCTCCAACAAAAGTGAGTTGTTTGGAGTCCGTGTGAGTAGTCTATGGTCAGTATGGGCAACTTAAAGAGGGCCCAAAATGTCAAGGTCCATGTCATTTTCATCAGGGAAAAGTGTGTATTCCTCTTTTATCTCGCAGAATTTCCTTTACTTTAATTTGAGTCTCGATCAATGGCGATTGGTAGAGTTGGTTAGCATTTCTCAGGGTGAAGGTTCAAATTTTAGAGAGTGACAGCCGCGATAATTAACGCAACCTTTAAAAGGTTGTCCCATCGGTACTTCGTTACCACTGTAAGGTCTCCTTGTAGGGGTCCGGATTAGTTTAGGGCGAGTAATGAACCCAGAATACCCCAGGATACCGGATGGTCTATACTAAAAAAAATTTGAGTCTCATGATTTAAAATACAATTGACAACTCAATTAAAGCTGATGCATGACATGATTAACCATTTCAAAATATGTTTTATTCTCGAATCGCAAGACAAAATAATTCATTTTATTTTGGAGTTTGGAGACAAAATATGTTTTATTCTCGGTTGAAGTTTGGAGAATTATTGGACTTATTTGGGAACATGGTAAAAAAATACTTTTACATAAATCGAAATAAATATATGAATGAGATTATTTCATTTTATAGAAAAATACTGTTGAACGTGCGTTTGAGCTCTTATGCTAAACACACCCATTAACAAATTCCATGAGATGAACAGTACAAAATATGCATTAATAGCCTGGGGATGGGTGCTAAAAATATTCGATCTGATCCGTTATCCCACGTCTAATTCAATGTATGCGTAATATTATTTCTAGCCAAAGAAAATATCTAGTTCAACGGATCACCACTTGGTCTAAGTACTACGAAACTTTTTTTTTTTTGGGGCTAGTAGAAAACATGTAAAGTCATCTTTATATAGTCACTGTACTGGTGACTCTGATTTGTTCTTGCACGTAATTCGAGATTAACGCATTTTAATCAGATTTTGATTCTTCGTCAAAGGTGGCTGATGTTGTTACCTTAATGAAAAGGTGGCTGATGAATTCTTTTTTTTTTATCAAGTAAAACTATCCTTATATATAAAAAAATTGGGAGATTTACTATGAAATCTCGCGCTAACGAATTATTTATTGTAAGATTCTAAGGGTTGTCAATGGTAGCTGCTTCACTTATCAATAGTACTCATCGACTTGTCATTAACACCTTGGAATTTTACAATAAATATTAGTTAGTACGGACCTTATAATAAATTTTTCTGAAAGTTTTTTTTTTGTTAAAGTCAGTCAAATATTGACCATAGATCCATGTGTTTCCCTGTATGTTATCATTATTGTGATCGGTTAGAAAAGCCAAAACATACTGAATACGTCATATGTCGGCAGCCAACGGCTCTTCTCTCTCCTCCTCCATGTGCTCCTGTTATTGCTTTGGTCTGTGGTTTGTGCAGACCGCTGTTTTAGCCCTGTTTTATCATTAGAACTTTTTGATAATTCAGTCATTATTAGAACTTTTGCAATTTCATGGGGCCAGCCGGAAAATCTTGTTTTGTGGCCCATGGCTGATTATTGATGGATGGGATTGAGCATTTCAAAGGCCAAACAGAGAGTGACGTAAAAGAGGGGAAATGCCTAATCCATTCCAGATGACTGTCTTGCCAAAATACATATCACCCATACCACATAGATAAGCAAACCGTAGATCACATAAAAAAAAAAGTGTGCTAATGCTACTTGACTGCTTGAACTCAAATAAAGCACATAAACTAAGCTATTTCAAGTGTAATCCAATGCTCTGTGTGTATGTATGTAACCTTAAACTGAAATATCCACAGCTGTTTCGGCCTTAGAAACCATGAATCTTAATATGCTCCTTCTTCGCAATACCAGCCCGTAAGTGAAAATTTGATCATAAATTTATATTGTGAAAATAACAACTACATCCAAGTAATACAGTCAGAATATCATTTACCTGCACAAGGAAAGTGGAAACATTCTTCCTTTGATCTCCATGAAGTTGTATGACCTACGTACATCATAACAAGATCAAATTTAGATTAGACCCTTATCATTCTTTTGAAAATAAAACAAGGCCATATAATGGCCATTTGGGCTATGAAAGCGAGCTACTTGTCCTAACTCAGGGTCTTGAACGACAATACCATTAAACAAAACTCTTTCTTAAGGTTATTGAGTATCTTGCTATAGCTGTACTCTTTCTTTAACCTTGAACCGTTTCCGGTACACTGCTGTATACGCACATGAACGTACTCTTTTGCCTCAACACCTGAATCCTCAAACATTTGCATCAGCAAAAGGATCTACCCAATCATTCAACCAGTAAATTAAACCCTCAACTTCCTTTACACAGAACGTTCAAACTTGCTTGGCTCAGAAACCAATCAACCTACTAAAAGTAATTGGGATTTTTTTGTTGAGTTCAAACATGAAACTTGCCCTTGGTATTTAGTTAATCTATAACCAACAAAGTCCTTCTGGTTCAATCAACCACACAGCACTGTCATAAATTAGAAGAAGCACAGAAAGGAATGTGAGAGTCAATCACAAGATACTAAACCAGTGAAAGTATTTAAAGATCCTAATATTATCGAAGGACAAAGAAAAACTTGAGTGAGTCTCTCCAGTCTCCGAATACCAAATACCATAAATACTTCTCTCCACCACGCAACTTGTTTACATTATTTTCTTTTAATTATTCACTTCAATTCATTAGTAACGGTCTAGTAGTATCTAACAAATTACTATAAATATATTTTTACTAAAAGTTTGGCTTTTGTGACAATACTTAAATACTACCGGTTCTTAATATAAACCGTTAGTATTCAAGTATTGTTATTGTCATAAAATTACTATAAATTAATGCATGGTCCTTGATCTTTCTCTCATTAATCAAGGAAGGTTACTTACGAAGAAAATCATCATTAATTTATAGTAATTTTAAAAGGGGATGGATAATTTAAGGTGACCACTTTCTTTTTAGGTTTCAACCCAATACAAGGAGAGAAAATGTAATGGACAATGTAGGCCCATTAAGGTTAAAACCCAACTCCGGCACGTTCAGCGGCGGTCGAGATTCTAGACGCAAGGAGCTTCTTTGCTCTACGCGTTGGTGGGGCTTCCCGCTTCCATTCCTATCGGGTTCAGCTCAGAAGAGGAAGCTAGCGATGGCATCTCTTCTCGACCAAATGGAACCTCCCATGGCATGAGCTCTAGGTGATAGAGTGAAAGACAGTCAAAGAAAGATCACACGTCTTCTTCGCAGCGAAAGACAAGACTCAGAAAATTGTAAAGTGTCGAATTTGTATTTTTTACCGTGATTTGGGGAAGATCCACGCTAATGGGATGAGGGATTTCTGAGTTTAAGGAAAGATTTCTGAGAGGAAACGGTGGAGAGGCGGCAAGTTAGGAGAGCAAGATTTAAGGTGAATAAGGAGTCCGATCGAAGAAGGCTAAAGATGAGTGAAGATAACTGCTTGGCAAGAATTTGAATTGCGAGAAATAAGATTTTAAGAGTAGAACTTGGAAGAAGGGGAAATTGAGGAAGAAGTGAATAGGCTTCCCTTCTTTAGAATCCATTTTGTTCATTTAAATAAAAATCTGAACAAAAACGTCTGTGTGAGCAAGGATTCCCATTTAATTCTTTTTCCTCTTAATTTTCGAAGACAAGGCTTGTAGATTTCATGTTGAGAAAGAATCTTTGGCAGACTGTTCTACATGGAGAGTTCGACGTGTGCTTTGTGTACTCTCATCGACTCTATACTACTAAGGTGGACCTAAAGAAGCTCCGCCCCATGATTCACGAGAGGATAGAAAAACGGGCCAATGAATACCCAGTTCGCGCGATGGTTCCAGTTGCAGTGGAGGTCCTAAATGCCAGGAATGTTCTCATCCAAGGCGCTTCTGCCCTCCTTAAGACCTTTCCTGTCATGGCTTGCAAGTGAGTTTGATTATATTAGTTGATGATAACATCTTGCTGTTTTAACTATGAGTCTATGGTGTGGCATTGTTATTTCCATGTCTAAGTTGGGGGAGTTGCGACTAGGAATGTGACTTGGCTCTTGGCAATCTTGTAATTTTTTTTCGTATTTTGTATTGGGCAACTTCTGCAACGACCTGTTTATCTTGCTGAGAGTCGTAGTATGAACTCTAATTTACTGAAAATCTACATGGATCTTTGTTGGTCTAGTCCATTTAGATGTTGAAAAGTGGAAGAAAAGAAGAAACGGGATGGAAATGCTGAGGTATTCCCAGTTTAGTTTTTGAGAGAAGAGATGTCCTAACGTCACCAGGTCCACCATTATCCTGTTATCCTATTATTAACAAGTGAGCACTATAACTGCCATCGATATATGATATGACTATTTTCATGAGTCGCAAATTGACCTGTTCCACTTGCAATGCTAATTTATAATAAATGTGTACTTGGACTTGCTCACTTCCCATTTTTTAATGCTCATTTTCAGATTCTGTCCGGAGATATTTATTGGTGAGAAGGGACATTTAATTCGAACCTGCCATGGCTACAAGCGTCGTGCCAAGAACCAGTGTCATGAATGGTTTGCTGGTGGTTTGGATGATATACTCGTTCCAGTTGAAACCTATCACCTAATTAGTATGTTCCAAGGTGGTATAAAGCACAACCAGAGGTTTGACTTTGATCGCATTCCTGCTGTTGTTGAACTATGCTGGCAGGCTGGGGCTGACCCTTGTAGTGATATTGTCAATGGCAATTTTCAAGGAAGTGAGTCTTTGTCACCGTATGATCTCACCTTTGTAGCAAATAGAACATTAACAGCTTGGGAGACTCTTAGGTCCGGGGTGCAAAAGTTGCTGTTTGTTTATCCAGCAAAAGTCTGTAAACATTGTTCTGAGGTTCATGTTGGCCCATCTGGCCATAAAGCTAGGCTCTGTGGTGTGTTTAATTATGAGAGCTGGCGAGGAGCTCACTTTTGGACGAAAGCAGAGGTGGATGATCTTGTACCTCCGAAGATTGTATGGAGACGGAGGCCTCAAGATCCTCCTGTACTTGTGGATGAAGGAAAAGGTTATTATGGGCGTGTACCAGCCATTTTGGATCTGTGCGCAAAAGCTGGTGCCCTTGTGCCTGCCAAATATAACAGTATGATGAAAGCAAAAGGTTTATCTGGTCCTGCCCTTTATCCATAACGATGAAATATGGCTTGAAAACTACGCACTTGAAAGTCTTTGAAGCCAATGGTAGGATGAATTGTGAGTCTGATTTTGTTTGGGGAACTCGTCAGAGAAGGTTTGAGAAAGCGATTGGCCTCAAGTGCATTCTATGATGTGCAATTTTTCAGGTATTTCATGTTGTATATCACTTTGTGTATCATGTATATCTGCTCTCCAATGGATTACAGCCAGAAATTTTATTTTCCTCATGTCAGTTATACTTTCTGCAGACTATTCCAAATTTCCAGTTTTTTGGCTGGACCTCACGACACCAGCCCCTGAAGATTAGAAGTTATATATATCATAGTCCTCTTATCCATTCAAAGATTGCAATTATTTTCCGCCTTTTATGGTCATATTGTCTTGTTGATAAATATCTTACAAGTCCAAATTGCTGGATATATAGACAAGGGATGTGGACTGAATTGTCATAAATGTTTGTAATAAGTAAACGGCTGCCAAGCTGGAGGCAGTGATAATTAAAATTCTCATTTTCTCGAGATTTCTTATGGTAGGCACTAGGCAGGCCGCCTCTTGACACAGACTTGATTCTGCAGCAAATTCCTTTTGTTTCTTAATCACGCGAAATAAAGTGTTGTTTGTCCACAATTGTTCATGTCTAATTTTTATGCATTTTTTTCCTATCCATATCTTCTATACTTGCAGAAAAAATAAAGGTAGAGGGTGAATTTGAAGAGCAATCAATATATCCTTAAAATCTCTTCCACCAAAATCACTGTTCATACGCAAACTTTTAAATTCTAAAACCCCCGCCATTTTCTTTCAGTGACCAAGACCTTCTTTCATCGCAGAGGCTCCCTTCTTCCAAGGTCAGAAGCCACCCCTTCTTTTCTCCCTTCATTTTCCATCTCTCTCAGGCTCCGTCGTTTAGCTTATCCAGCATTTATAGTTCGCTGCTTATGGATTTTCAGAAGCCACCCCTTGCCATAATTTTTTGCACGCCACTTCAAGAAGCAGTTCTGCCCAAGACGGCGAGAATACCCAAACTTCATTTCACACTATCAGGAAAATCTCATTTTTTTTTTCTCATCTCATCTCACAGAGGCTTCCCCCTTGACCACGCCGTAGCTGAGACCCAGGAAGTGGGATACGCATGGTTGTGAGCGCATGAAAGATGACGGCGAGGTTGAAGAACATAAAGAAGAGAGGCCATGTGAGCACTGGCGGGGAGTCAAATATTTCCAAAGAGGAAGCATTGACGGCGAGGAGTGTGTGCGACAGATTAAAAAATGGTCTCCAAGAACCAGAACCGCCTCCATTACCTCACTCATCCTCACCTTCAAACCCTTCTTCTCAGGTATCTCTTTCCTACTCTGTGGTTTGAAAATGGTTTCTTTTTGTTCCTTTTCTCTCTCTCTCTTGCTTCTTATTGTGTTTTTTGTTCTTGTCCAAGATCGGAAGCTAATGGTGGTGAGGTCCTCGTAGATAGAGACCTACAAGGAGTTGCAGCTGAAAAAATGGTGAGAATTATGATTAATGGAAGAACTAGGCAAAGTTTGGCAGTTGTTAATGGTGGGTACTACTCTGTAGGGGTCTGTGAAGCTTTTCTCCTTGCTTGCTATGATAACAATAGTGAAGAATTTCAAAGCATTTGTAAAATAGGTCAGTTTTATCATTTTAAGTCAACACCCTTTGTTTATTAGAATTAGTTCCTATAATTTCATTTTAAGTCATTTTAAGCCAAATAATTTCAATGGTTCTCAATAATCGGAAGAGGTGTTTCTAACTCCAATAATGTCAACAAGTCTTTCCAAGTCACAATGTTTGTGAATTACAAATATGTGGTTTCTTGCTTCCTATTCAGTATTTTATATTACATATGTTGGTGATCGATCTATGATGTTGATTAGATTTCGGCTCTATATATGCATGTGTATGATGGGATTGTTAGAAGTATAATTGCATATGTCCCATATCTGTTTGCACTAAATTGTCATCTCCAAAACATTCTACATATCCATTCATGTCGATAGACATTAGTTAATTTTTTTTTTTCCAAATCTATTCAAGTGAACAACAGGATCAACATTTCTTCTGATGTAGATTTCTGATATCATTATGACTAGCTTACAATTTTCAGGCTGAGCATTGTCCTGATAGTCAGGTTGTTCTTGTGATTGCTGGAGATGGCGTGGATATAAAAGCTATAGAGGAAGAAATCAGCAAGCAGTGTAATTGTCTTCCAAGAGGATAGTTTGCTGCTAAGCTATGATGGCATAAGTATTATTTCTCCTTTCCACATCTTGTCCTATGACAGATCTGCTTCTTTTCCCTCCTCATGTTTGGATTCAGCATCAGTTCTTTTCTTCAATTCTTCATCCCTCATTTTAGCCTGGCTATGAATAGAAACTTTAGAGATGCATATAATTAATTCAGTCTCTCTCATGTAAGTAGAGTGGAACTTATGTTTCTTATTTTCTTTGATAATTCTAAAGGTTGACTAGGCTTCCCGTGATGGACCCACAAACAAAGTTCGAGCGAGGATTCAATTGCATTAGCAGTTATTTTTGGCTCAGTTTTCTGGAGAATGGGAAGATCACAGACTTCAATACAAGACAGAATGGGATTACTTCAGGTTTTTTTCTTTCGTTCCTATTTCCTGGCCGACTGGCTGCTAATCTACATAGCAGAGGAACTTTGACATTTTCTGATGCACTTTTGGCCATTAGCCTTTTCATGATTCCATTAGGTCCCTATCTTAAACTTTTGGTGTGACTTTTGCAAACTTAATTGAGAGTTTGGCAATTATAAGTATAAACAAATTGAGTAGGCACAAATTGTTGTCCATGATTTTTGTAGTCACAAGAATTACAGTTCCTCTGGAATCTGTTTTAGTTTTCCTTTCTGTACTCCCTACATAATTGGTATTCACAGGTTGCTACAATAAACACAGCTATGGCTGCTCTTACGAAGACTGTTGGAGTGTTTCCAAAGGAGCGTGCAATTGTAGATAGAGAACGTGCAAAAGGCTCCTATTCATTGGGTCCTCATCTGTTTTCAAAATTGCTAGCTGAGATTCCTATCGGAGCAGCTTTTCCACTGATGTTTGGTGCTGTTTTGTACCCTATGGCACGTCTTCATGCTACCATACTGAGGTCAGTTACCAAAGTCAATCATTATCATCAACAGCTGCAATTTCTTTCACTTTTTCTGTGAATTTTTTGACTGTAGATTATATGTTTGTTTGCCCCTGATATCATGAGAAAACAAAGCACTGAGTGTGGTTAAAATTCCGTTGTGGTCTCTGGACAGGATTATCAAAATAATTCGTTTCCTTTACAGGAGCTGTAATGAATTTTAGAGGGGATTAATGACTTTCCTAAAACTACTAGATATAGGTCTCATTTGTTGCATAGAGTTTGAAATGAGTCGCATTGTTTATTGATTTGGTCACAATGAAAATGATTTATCTTTATTCCAACTGCATCTCATGATTTAAATGTCAATAATATACCTTTCTTATCTCTTGAAAGGCATAAACAAATATATCGTTCATTCATATAATAGGATGCAGTTCATTCATATAATAAAGCAAGAAAACTGTTTTATTATTTTGTGTTTTTAAGCATTTGTAGATCGTTCTCATTCAAGTGACAGATAATAAAATCTTTCTCATTTATGTCCAATGGTGACTAATGAGAATGTTCACTATTTAGATTTTATTTGAGGAGTAAAAGCAAGAGCTATTTGAAATGTTATGGTTACTGATATGCAGTTCATTCGTATAAAAGCGAAATGCTATAAAGAGGGCCAGTGAGATGTCATTCTGGTTGCAAACGCTCATACAACAGAAGCTGGTCCACCAGTCATCCTCACTGCAATTTCCCACGTTCTCTGAAAAATTTATTAGAAAGGCAATACTTAAAAAGAATTTAGATGCTTACTCCTCCCATGAATGTTTTTCTCATTCTCACCTTTTTTTCCTGACTATTGGTATTTTTGTGTTATGAATCAGGTTCTATTACATGTAGTGTTTGTCAAAAGGTAGTTATTAATCAAACTGTATTTTCACCACATTCAGCATGGTTACATCTCCCTATGGTTATTTTAAGTTAGACATGAAAAACCTTTGTGTTGTTACATCTTCCTATGTGTTCTTTTGTCTAGACATTTGTTTGGGATACTTTTTGGATTTCGATAGTCAAGACCTAAAATGTTAAGTGTGCAAAAGATTTAAATATGGGTAGAAAGATTCTCTACTGTGTGGCAACATATCATTTATGTTGCAGATTTACCTTGAATAATTTTGTGGTTTCCAAAAGAATTCATGTTTTGCTGGACAGTTCTACCTTAAGCTTCAGGAAAAGATTCATGCAAGGGAAATGGGGAAAAGTAACTTAAGTTCCAAGCTTGAACCAAGCTGATTAGAGTTTACAATAAAAGTTGGAGTTGTCATTCATATTGACTCTACTGTATCACATATTCACATGGGCAAGAATGAGATAAAAAAATGGTCACAAAACATGGAAATCATATATTTTAAACTGCTAATAGTCTACTTGGAATGTAAATAATTGGTTTTCCCGAAAGGTGTTGGCACGTGAAGAAACGTAATTTGGAATTAAATCTAGCTATTAAAAAGTATGAAGGAATTGGATAACTCAAGATTTTATCACTATAACTTCTATTTAGGAGGATATCAGTCTTCCTTTAATTCCCTATAGGCAAGTCTTTGACTTTTTTCATCTCCAACACTTTTTTCTGCGATTACATAATGTCTTAAATTTTCATGTCTTTCATTTATTTGTGTGAGTTCTCGATTAGTTTCATCGAGTTTGTTTGAATGCTCAATATTTGTGGTTGATGATTTCATGACTTGGACAGAGAAAGTGAAGTTGATAGAGTGAAGTCATTTGGTTTTCATTGTGTTAAAATGCTTCTTCACTACCACAATGAATGTATTTCTACCGACAAGAATTTCTTAATCGGAGATGGTGTAAACAAGCAGAAAAAAAAACTTCTGTCCTCCTCATATTCTTTGTTTTCATTTATCTTTTCTCATCTTTTATTTTGGTTGGATGTTGGTGCACTGTGTTTATTCGCATGTTTAAAATATATCTCTTTATTTTGCAACACTGGAAAAAGTGATCTTGCATTTTAGGTCCCTTCTTCCAAATAATATTTTATTGTATATAATGCTAAGTCAACTTCATATTTGTTCAATGCGTAGGATTTGATCTTAAATCCCTTGCTTTTTCCCCCAATTTTCATCTTCAGTGATTTGGAAGTTGACATATTATATTCTAACTCAAAGGCAGTTATTTCATATCTTGAGCTTCCCCTCTACTTTTGGTTAACAGACATTTATGGAAGTGTAACTATTGCAGGAAACGTGAGAGAGAGGGAGAGGGCTCATGGGCTTGGTAAAAAAAAAAAAAGCAAAAGCATTTCTATATTTCCATCCTTGGAATCTATTGTTACCAGACAATAATAAAGTGAATTTCTTCCAAATCCCATATTTGAATGCTACTTTGCATTTGTGATAATGTCTGTCATTGTATATCAAGGTTGAGTGCAGTTTATCGTAACCTTTTATTGTTTTGGCCATTTTTTACCTTTACTATTCAATTGTTTGCTTTATAGGCTCTTATTAAATTGCAACTTTTTCAGCTAATTATGTCTACTCTTTTTTCCCTATCAAGTATACTATGTTCTATATCATTCTTTCTGTTCAATCGTATTTTGATTGCCTAGTGTTTGGCTTTTATAAGATTCCATGCAAGGGGCTATTATGTGTTTCATTAGTAAAATTTAATGGTTCCAGAAATTTTGTTTAACATGCTTATATAGTACGGAATGTTGAGTTGTGTTTTAATTGAAATTAAGATGAAATAATTTTAAATTGAATGTTGTAAAATATTGTAAAATATAACCAGTCTTTAATTCATCTTACAAAAAAATATGCATGGTGTAAGCATTGTAAAATACAATAAGCAAATGAAGGTATACCAAAGTTGCAAGCTAAAATATTTATATAAGAACTTTTCTTAAGTTGTTTTTTGTTTTGAAAAGGTTAAATTGAATGTTTTATAAAATTTAATTGGTAATTTTTATTTGTTATCGGTATTAAATTTTGCAGTTGTTTCAATTGCTTTTTTAAAATTACAAATTAGGATGTGATATCTTTTTTAAATACTATGAAATGAAATCTTCTCGCGTATCGCACGGGGGAGTACTCTAGTTTAGCATAATACGGAGATTTAATCTGATATTTTTGTACTGTTAACCAAATCTTGATGGTCCGATAGAAGTGAAAGAGAAGGAAAAAAATGGTGATGTACAAGACAAATGCAAGGAATAAGTAGGAAAGAAAAGGACTAGCTGTCAACATAGTAAGAGGGAAGAAATTTATTTTAGGAAGGATGGGAAAGATGTACGTGCATAAGATGTTAAATTATATTATTACGTTTTATTCAATTAAACATACTACCTTACATCACTAATATAAAAATAGGTTAGACTTTTTTTTTGGAGGAGATTAAAAAAGTTAATTAACTAATACATTTATCATTTTTAAAAGAATTTGTCTGATTTATAAATTATATATAATCTAATAATACAAAAAATATTTCAAAATATATATTATAATTAAGTAATTTATTTAACTTTTTATTTTTAGAATATTAATGAATTTTTTTTAAATTTAACTCACTAGCTATGTTCATCCCATCATCTTAATTTTGTCTTCTCGTTGTCTAATATCGACTTGCTCACACTGTGAGGCTGTGAGCTAATATTAATGGGGATCTATGATTTGACCCGCTCTCACCCATGCATAACATAATCATAAAAATCAGTTAGGATTTCATTAATCATTTCAAAAAAACACTTGAAAAATGTTAGGCACTATCATTTTAAAATGTAGAGCTCTTTCTGGTTAAAAATCAAAGGTAATAATTAGTCCACTAAACTAAATTCAGAAACAGCCACTACGACTTACGGTCCCTTTGAAGACATAGAGAAAGTCACCATTCTCAACCCCATGCCACCTGAGGCTACAACTATCACGCATTATCCTTTGCCTGTGTATGAACAAATATTCATCAGGTGGCAGAATCTTTCTGCTTAACAATAATTCTTTTAACTCATTCACAGTACTCACATCTCTCATTTCTACTGGAATTGTGGCTGCATTCAGTAAACTAGAAGAAGTCTGTACCACCAAACTTAACTTCCTTGAGGGAGGATCGTCTCTTGATGAGCGACTCATAGTCTTAAGGAAGACAATAATCTCAGAAAACTCACCTATGCCATACTCACTCAGGTTCCTAAAATCTTCATCCAGTTCCACACCTGAGAAGAAAAGTGACATTCTTTTGATTGGGGTGTTATCGAGGATGTGAATCTTTTCCTTCAAACTACGAACTGTATCAGTTCCGTCCACCTCTATGATGATCTGCCTTGCTGAAAATTTCACTATGAGTTGGATTTTATTAAAATGGGTAACATGTGGAGATGAGACTGGTTTGATTGTGAGGTCTACTTTTGTGCCCTCTGAGATTATGGGGTAATCTTCCATATCCAGCCCATCTACAAGCTCCCACCCAAATACAGTAAGTATTTGTGAAGCCACTGGGACACCGAGGATTTGTTCTATTTTCCTTTTGATTTCAACTACTTTTTCTTGGCTTTCTACTTCAATGAAGAATTGGTTTGTCCTCGTGGCGATAACAACCCTCATGGTGAAATCGTTTTGGAATCCTTACTTCAACACTGGTTCTTAATTAGAACTGACGGAGAGAAATAAAGGGGGGAGAGGAAGAGATGCTAGCCATGGTGAAAGAAATTACAAGGGCGTTACTTTACTATATATTTGACATCAAGAGGTTGTGAATGAAGGGAAGTGATATAAGTTGTTAGAATCATGTTGATGCTATGAGTGTATGATTGAATGTATTGCAAAAGCATTTTACATGCTTGTGGGCCTAAGTATATCACGCAGAACATCCTTCTCTCTCTCTCTCTCTGTGATCATATAAAAGTACATATTCCTAAAAGGAACTGTTTAGTTTTGATCTAGAGGTGCAGCTTCAGAGGAAGGCCAATATACAACTAAGACTTTGGTTATTCCAAAGCTTCCATCTATATAAAATTTTTTTTGGCATATATATATGATTTTGACATTCTCCTCTTTGCCATAATTTAGAACATCTCAAGCTAGCAACACTGCGTAGCCACAAGAACAATGATTTTTTTTTTTTTGGTTAGTGAAAACGTAGGAGTGTTGGAATCATAATGTCATTTAGCAAATGTGAGTACGATGCTTGTGTCTGATTTGGTGAATTCATAATGGAGCATAACAAGTGTACAGATGGTAACACCTGCAAAAAATGAAAATCAACCCGATTTGCGTTCAAGGACACTGTCCTTAAGAGATATTCCGCAACTACTGGCTAAACAAGATGCGGCACTCCCCAGAATTAAACGGGTTATTCTTGCGAGTCAGGGTGAGTAGAACAACAAAAATAGTGTAACTCAACAAATACAATAATATATCAAAGGAGGAGGAGTGCACCCAAAAAATAATTCAAGTGCAATCTATGAAGTCACTGGACACCGAATTGTATCTCTAATTCTCTTTTTAAAAACCATTCATCCAATTCATTTCACTATGTACGTTGCTCTTCCAAGCTTTATGTCTCTATCTAGGTGCTCTTCCCGGCTTTATGACACTCTTAATTGCAAATAACATTAAATAGTCATGCATTTATTTTCACATGTTGCTTTTCAAACATTGATTGAAAGTATTATGAATATCCACACATTCATTGCAAATACGATTAAATAGCCATTCATTATTTCCATACGTTGCATTTGATTGAAAATGCTATTAATATCCACACATTCATTGCAAATACCAGTAAATAGCCATGCGTTTATTTCTCATACGTTGCTTTACAAACCTTGATTTAAAATAATATTAAATAGCCACCCATTCATTGCTTTTCCAAACTTGATTGGCAATGCTATTAAATATCATCAAAGCAAGTTTCAACGCTACGTATCTTTGAAGGCATATTGGAAAATTATCAATGCATTGCTTTAATAGGTAATCAATGGTGATTAATAGACTGAATAATGATAATAAAAATAAAAGTTTTCAAATTTCACATTTCATATTAAATGCTGAAACTTTTTGAACAAAACTTTAGTTAAAATAGTATTTTTATTTCCATAAAGATTTTGATAAGTGTGTCCAATACAAAATTAACTTGCACATAAAGGGTAAGGGAATTGCCGAATTTATCTCTAGTAGCTTTTATCATATGCAAGTTTTTTCCTCCTCTTAACTAATTTATTAGTCCAATATAATATTTTATCATACAGTCACTTGGACTCCACAATCCCAAATAATATGGGACTCTTCTTTTGACACAACCATTCAATATTTGCAACAACAAGTGGTTATGAGACAAATACTTATGCACACGAGGGTATATGGAGCCACTTGTTCTTTAGATGCAGCTGAAGATGGATGGGACATATTTGGTTCTCGGTGTTGGGCCTTCGCCTTTTCTTTTCTTGAAGTGTTTGATATCTACGGACTACTGTGATTATGATATGCCAATTCATAGCGACATAATTGGGGCCCAAGATCAGCTTTAACCTCCAAGGAAGTTTCTCCATTGCTCGAAGAAATCCAAAAGGTCTACGTTTTACCCTTGCAAGAAGCAGGTGAATGAACATTTACCATTCAACCCGCCAACATGCACGATTTAGCAATGCTGTGTTCACTTGGTCAAATATGCATGTTGGTCTTCAATATTAATATTGAAAATAACATCTTCCGTTAATATACTATGTGAATTTGGTGGAGATCTGTGAAGGGATAAACACTAATTATGGCAGGCCACAGAGATTATCAAGAAAATGCATAGTTGATGGCTGTTAATGGATATTTCATCCTTGGGATCTCCAGATTTTCAAAGCATTCTATTATTGCTTACTTGGATTTTCATTGAAGATTGATAATGAAAGAGAAGCTAAAAACATGTGAATATATATATATTGCAAAATGATACTTGCAATTTATGTCGAGATCGCCTCATAACGCTTGGCTACTTATTGTTTTCATGTTCTAATCTGCTAATATCTCGAAACACTGATGAATTATGTTGATTTTGATACTGGTTCTCTTAAAATTTTTGTGTATCTTTGTACTAACAAAAAGGAAGTGGATATAGATAGGCTGATGTATAAACTAATGGCTATATATTGCAGCAATCTATGCTATTTAGAAGGTCGTGAATATTTTGGTTTTCTTTTGTCAAGAACCGTTAGATAATGTTTAGATATATTTAAGATTGTAAATAATATGAAAGTTAAATGAAAATGCTAGTTAGTGAGACAAAAAATACTTCCTCAGATCCGAAACATAAGCACTAATTTATGATACAGATTCTATTGTTTATAGGATTTGGAGGGAGTAATACCTTGAAAACCGGTCTAGTTTAATTACAAATCAATTTATTTTGTAAAGGAGTGCCTGTCTGCTTTAATATAAAATGTTTTCATCAGTTTTAAGAAAAGGGAGCAGCACATGGAGGATATATAGGATAGTATCCTTTTGCCTCGTTTTGGGAGCTAGTAGTACCAATGTTGGTGTTTGGCATGTCTGTGCGTTTGGAGCTTTATGCTGTGCATGTGAATCTGAGCTTCGTGGACAAATACCAGCCTGGGTTTTGTCATCTTCCACACCCTTCACAAGCAATCATCCAAACTTGTACTTCCCTCTCACGTGCTTCTTTAATTTCCTGTCAAAGAAAACCCAGATAAGTTTAACAGATTTACAAAACCTTTTCTTCATGACAGTACACTAAATACTACCATAACGTAATATTAAACCAGTGAATGCTAAATAATACTATTTTCCCGCTCCAGTGCTTTCATCTACCTTGAGCCCTTGATCTTGACATATATTTTGAGTGTTGCATCTTGCATGGGTTCCACAAATGGATTGATCGAGCTACTTGTGTGTTGAGTGACTTTTCAAAAAGATGGGCGTTTGCTTTTATGTGCTCAAGCTGCTTTAAACGAGACAATTAGCTGTACAACCACTTGTTTTACATATTATAGTACCCAAATCTTTTATGCATATGCACTATATCAGTATAACAAATTTTATCTCTTCACTAAATTGATATCATATTTTAAAAATACTGGTAAACTTGTACAGCTCATAAAATGGGGGGAATTTCTTTGTATCTTTTGGATTCTGTTATCTTTAAAAGTAATAAAGCATCCGAAATATTGCTTGACTTTGCATGGCTTTCCTAGGAGAATTTGTGGTACCCAGGCGGCTACTCGAGCTGTGCTACATGAAATCATTTGGTCTGGGCCTTTACTATATGAGAATCTAATTCCTTCAACTATCCTTGACTTGTTTTGATTAAAGATGGCTCCATTGTTATCAATTCCATAGAAGAAAGTGCATGCTGTTTGTACATCACTAAAGCATTCGTAACACTTTATAGAATGAATGATCATCATCACAATAAAAATTAATCAATTAGTTATCAGTGAACACAGAGCTGTTATCAGCATAATACTAGTAGGTTCCCACCTACGTGATTAACACAAAATATATAATAAACATCTTCTACATTTGTTATTAACTGCACAAAATATATATTAACTGCACAAAGAAAGGTGTACTCCTAGATAGCTTAACATACAGATCACCATTTTTAAAACATTAAATACATGCATTGATGATGATGCTTTGGTTAAATGAAAAAAAAAACGTCTGAGTTATAGAATTGTGTGCACCAATCAATTAATACCAGCGTCTCTCTTTATTTGACCTAATCCACAACATTATTGTCCTCACGTACTTCACCCTCAATTAACGGGGCTGCCAATGACATTTTATTTTGAACGGTGGAGCACACCACAAGCCACCACCACAACCGCCACTTTTGCCGACACTTTGTATTATTTTCTTGAAAAACTTAATTTGCAACTTTCTGTAATCTCATTTGATTTTAATCAGCATGGATTTTAAGTTCAAAATATTGTATTTAAGCGGTTAAAGTCCATTTTATTAGAATCAATTAGTGTTGGTTAATTCCCTATTTCCTTTTATCTCCACAGTTATTATCTTCGAAACATATAAAGCCTTGAGGCCTGGGCCTCTGCCTTCTGAAGAAAACAAAGAACAAAGCAGAAAAAGGCAATAACAACTTTGTTAATTATAAATATACACTAATAACCCCATCTCTAGGGGCTAAACAATAATTGGTTAATACGGAATACCTGCCGTGTGGGGAATCAAAAGCTTCCATCATATTTGAAGGGCTTGCTCTGCCTTTTGCCCTTTTCCTTCATTTCAAGTGATCCCACTTGATCTGCTCATTGCTGTAAAGCAAATTTGCTCTCTCTCTCTCTCTCTATATATATATATATATTATTCACTGTTAATGCAACATGCATGCGACACAAATGACTTTAAGGCCATCCCAATTACACTTTAGCTACTTCCATAGTCGTCTTTTATTCTCTCTTTAGCCTTCGAATTTGATTCTGCATCGAACGTCGGGGATTAAAAGCTCATCATGGGGTATTGTGCTATATAAGCAGCCCGGCATATTTTATAGTTATTTCAGAACTTGTCCAGCTCGCTAATCAAAATAAATAAACCCGTAAATATAAAATTACCATAGAACAGCCTTTCTGCATGATTTCTTTCCATAGCTCAAGCCATAATTATCTCTCATTACCATGTGATTATATCCTCTTTATTTTGGCTTTTAGTCCGGCTTGCAGTAATTTTTCCTTCTAACTTTACTCTCACTTATCTCAAAACCCCAGCAATCTCGAGTTCCCGACAATACATGAACACATGGTCAATGACCAGTATCTATCACTCTCACTAATATTATTTCATTCCAATAATTCTGAAATAGCTCTTGTGTAGGTTTGATGTAGACCATCCAAGTCAATGAACCTCCAATAATAGACATCAAAATATGTCGAATGTTAGGTTCAACAAAAAACGTTCACTCTGAACTTGAATGCAGCCAGAGATCGATCAACCCCACAAATTAAAAGATCTGCTTCAAGAAATGATTTCTTCCCTGATATACATTCTTTAGAAACTTCAGGGAAACATACGAGGATAGCAACCCAAAATTAAAAAAGGAAATAAAAAAAAGAAAAGAAGGGATTCATTATTTAGTTTTGTAACAAGTTCACTGTCGTCACCGCCAGTGACACTGAGATACAGGTACCCCACCAAGTTCTTTAATGCGACCAACTCTTGGAGTAACTCTGCAACTAAACATCTAAAACAGATGGCCCTTGATACCTCTAGGTTCTACATCTTTCATCATGCCATTTATCTATTTCCATTTACCGAATATAATGATACACACACCAAATGACTTTGATCATAAAGTAGTGTGCTTTACCCACTTTACTATTCTCATCGACGTCACGTTTTCTATTTTAAAACAGTTTGTCCTTGGGTGGCAGCAGGTATACTGATTGTTAAAATAATTTAAACAATGGACATGGAAGTACAGCTCATATAACTATGTGATAACATTGAATTCCAAGGAGCAGGTAAGTCAACCATGCATTCTTAATTTACTCTTTATAAGCTCTGAATTTATATTCATTTCCCGTTACAAGATACGGTTGAACTACTCATCTTTTCATGTCGGTCGCCAACGTTTATAAAACTTTAGAATGTAGTTGATGGCGATACACAGAGAGTATCAGATAATATTATGTTACAACTAGTCCAGCAATTCAGATCATATACAACAAGGGTTTTAGGTGGTGAAGTCGGGGGACTAAATCCTCAATTACCCTTAAGCCTCATTATTGTAGCTCTTTTCTAATTAATAAAGATGGTGACACTTTCTTTTTAAAACACGTTAGCTTCAACTGTTTTGAGAAGCATAATCAGTATAAATTTATGTATATCAGTAGGAGCCTGGTTTGACAGAGATCATTTACTAGATCATCTCTAGAACTTGAATGAGAACAGTGAATGACTCGCGGAACAGACAAAGTGTAAGTTATATTTCATTCTGCATTTAATTGGATGCCACTAATATTTTTTTTAGTAACAGTAAAAGCTGAAGAGACTAGAATAGAAAATGAAAAAAAAATTATGATGATTTTTTAAACTTTCTCAAATCATCCACCTAAATTAGAGTAAGTTATCCGGATAACTCCTCCATCACACCTCTCACACATCATTGTTACAAAAGCTGCGATTTAAGTTTGTGGCTGACGGAAAGAAGGCCGTTTAAGACTCGCAGTTCGTAAAAGGACTTGCCTATAACTAATCATTTTTTTATTTAAGTATTTGCACCTTATTATTGCATGAAAAAGCACGGAAAAGGAAACTCGGGTATTGTCTCATTGCACATGTTAGTTAGCTGCCTGGACCACCTCTATCATTTTATTTTACCGAGTAGCTTGTAACTTAATCTATACACACTAGTATAAATGGGCGTCCACTGTTGTGGAATCAACCACACAATTCTTTCAGTAAATTCCTGAAGGTTCCTACTTCTATATGTGCTTACTCTGACAGCAGCTGTGTGCGCCAAGAAAACAGGAATGGGGAGCCAGAATCACTTGAGAGTCTTGTTCCTTTGCTTTATAGCTTTGATTGGATCAACTCAGGCCCAGTTGCAGCAAGGTTTCTATGCCAAGAGCTGCCCAAAAGC